>QWTY01007800.1:0-43806 GCA_008033365.1 Pseudorectes ferrugineus
ACAAAGCCCCAGCTCAGCTGCTGGGAGCCCCAGAGAAGTGGTATGAGTGTGCAAGGAGCAAACAGATTGTGGGGGGATCAGGAGCAACAGACTGGAGTGGTCAAGAGAAACCAAAGAGACAGCAGCCAAATACCTACACATTTAACACCCTCTGCAGCCGTCCACCAGGGCTGGCACCCCTCCTCCGTGACTTACCACTCTACCAGCTTCTGAGAAGGTGCCTGGGGCCCAAGGGGCAGCGCGGCAGAGACCCAGGGGAAGCCACGAACAGCAGCAGGGGCTGTGGGGGCAACAGGGAGGGAACGCTGCACGTCCTCTGACCGAGCCAGGGTCTGTCAGCAGGAGCCCGCGAGGGGCCCAGGCCCTGCCCTGGCCCGAGGAGCCCGCGCAGGCGCTGCCCCGAGCCCCGCAGGCAGAGGCTGCTGCAGGTGCCGGCGCTGCCCCGGACACGTCGCTTTAGCGGCGGGGGCGGGCCCGGCGGGCGGGCGGGAGCTCCGGTCCCTCCGCGGGCACCGGGCCGGGCAGGCAGCCGCGCACCCCACCGAGGGGCCGGGCACGGCCACAGCGCCCCGCTCGAGGCTCCCGTCCGCGTTCGGGGTGGCCACAGGGCTCGCGGTGACACAGGGCACACAGGGCACGGGGAGGCAGCGCTGCAGCAGCGTGGGTGTCACGGACACCGAGCCAGGCACGGCTCTGTCACCACAGGAGGGGTCGGCCCGGTACCTCCTGCAGCAGGCGGAGTGTCCCCGGCTGGAGGAGGACAAACTCTGTCTCAGCTCTGTTCTGCAAGTTGTCACAGCACCCGTGTGACACGGGCCCACAGACACAGCACTGCCATCCCTTTGAGAACCTGCTGCTCATAAAGATTCCAAGTTCTCAAATTCTTTGATAATAAGCTCCATATAAGGTGACCAATTTAGTGCCATGGGATCTTTTACATCTGTTCTCATTAATGACCACTGCCTTGGTCAAATTTCAGCCCAGTAGTTATATTTTACCTAATGAAGTTAAGTCATCTTGATATCAGTTTCTCATTCCCAGGTCACAACAGGTGCCAGCACTCAACAGCTGCGATGTGAGGTGGGGGCTTCCACAAGAGCCTCCACCAACACTGCCAGGGCTGCCCTGGGCCATCCCGACCCTCCCGGAGAGCAGGGAACACCAGCACTCTCCTCCTGCCTCACCCAGTGCCCAGCCTGGAGCAGCCTCGGGATCTCAGCAAAGGAGCTCCCAGCACACATCACTACTACCTTCATTTACCTGCTGATTTTTGGTCCATTCAGCACATGCACTTAGATTGAAAAAACCCAAGTAAGTCTTCTAGAAAGAAATTCAGTGAACACCGAGAAAACATCATTAACCTGTTTTCTGAATTTATAAATTTCAAAATCCCCATTCTTCCTACAGATCTTTAATTCTAGGATTAAAAGCAATATTCAGTATTCAGAATGACACTCTTTCAGTTTTAATTATTGCTTCTCTACTGACTGTGTACACACTTTACCTGAAATTTTCACAAGGGTGATGATACTGGAAGAAATTAAAGGTGACTACACTATTTAGCTCGGACTCATCTGCTGGGACTGTGGCTTTGAGCTTTTGGAACTTTCTCAACCTCAGGACACTAATAAATATGTCTTACACTGGAACTACACTGCTGGCATCTGTTTAAAAATGAACAAACAGACAAAGAGATTATAAATATATAACTGTATTTTATTTTTAATATTAAATATTTTTAAATTACAAGCAGTTTCTTGAATCACACTATGCATGATAATCAATATACAGTAGAAATTACAATTTAAAAATGTACACAATTTAAAGACATTTTGACCTGAAATTTCATTAACTATGATATATTGCCATAAACCTCATACCTGTATTAAATTACAATAGGAAAACCTCATACCTATGATTTTGTTACATAGTTTCTCATTTACAAATAGAATTAAACATTATATATACACACACATCAGTACCATTTATCATTTAAGTTACACCTACATCTGTGCAAGTTCAAACAATTTCATAAACAAAACTAACTGTAAGTCATATTCAAGTTTCTGAAAAACAGGCTGCTGGTATTACAAATACTTATTTTCAATAAGTTTATATGATGTTTGACTCTCCTCTAGATTTCTTCCCATTTTGTACCAAAACCATTAACATACAAGGATATTTGTGTATGACTTAAAGCTGAAGTAATTTTGTACACTCCATTCTTATTTAAGGCTATTTCTTATAAGGCTAATGTACTTGGATTCCACCTTGCACCAACTCCAACACAAATAGCCAAGTCACTGACACCTGACAATGCTGACATTTTAGGATAGTGCTTAATTGTAAAAAAAAGTCTTTCCACCAACCAGCCTCCTCATGAAAGATTGAGTATTACATAAAAATCTGCTAAAAATACTGATAAAAAGAATGAGGCTTAAATGGCTTTCATTAGTGCATCAACAAGGATATGAAAAAAATGTTAAATCTCCTCATTTTCATGAAAATAGCAATTTCCATAAATGCAGTTCTACACAGTGTATCTGCAGCTGGGGGATTTGGGAGAGTACAGGTGTTCCCACTGAAACTGGACACTCTTGTCGCTCTCTTGGCTTCTCACTACAGATCCTAATGTTTAAACAAACTTCTTTAGGTGGGCAAAATCAGATCTTTTAAATACCTTTAGTAGCCAAATTGAGACAATGCCTTCATTATTCAAACAATCCAGGTATTCTACTAGAGAAGGAATTAAGCTGTAACCAGTCCTCATAATAAACCATTGAAAATAGATACATGTACTTCTAAAACGGAGACCAGGCTTAAGTAGCTAGTGCAAGAAATTACATAGAGTGTAATGAATGATTTGGAACAAATCCCCTCATTATAATGTAACATGTTGGAATCATTGATTCATCTTCATTGTGCCACTTGACTGCCAGGCAGATATTTAAGTATTGCTAGTAGTTGATCAGATCTTTAAGTATAATTTTTTACCCCAAAAGACAGTTTATATTATTGCAATCCAGCCTACTGGATTACTGAAATTAAAATTCATGTTTAAGTGATGTGAGTTAACTTTAAATATTTCTTTCTCTTCATTGTACAGCTAAAAAGGACATTACCTTGCTTAATATCATACACATCTAGTTTTGGAAAAAATGCTCCTTTGGCAATTCATTAGCAATGAGTCCTTTTGGACAAAGGAATAAACTTGCACTTCCTGTGTAAGATTTTCTTTAAACTCGGGTAAAGAATAAAAATCTTAAATTTCCATCAAGCAAAGGAAATTCCTGATGTGCAAGATAAACATCTGATTTTCCAGAATTACAAGAAACAAAATGCACAACCAAATTACAACATTCTGGAGCATAAGCTTTTATTTAACCCAGGACTATTTTTTAAATCAAATGATTCAAAATTAAGGCTGAACTCCAGGTCTGACAGGTTTTTCACCACACAAGGCAGACAAGCCCACAGGTTCTTTGCAGACCATTATGGAGTTTCATTCTTACAATGGTGAGAATTAAAGACAGATGAGATACCCTAAATCTAGCTGTATCAAGGAGTTTAATGTTGGAATTATGGAATTTCTAAGCAATATTTTGTGCACAAAGTCTATAACCAACATTTGAAAATATTTTCAGTAGCGCACAGCTTCCTTAAACCCTCTACAGTATGTACTGTAAGCCTGTATCAAGAACTACTTGACTTTGCCTTCTAAATAATATTTTGGGAAAGGTCCTTAGGAAAATTCAGTTCCTCACTTCATACTGAAGAACAGTTCTGACTAACTCCGAACCTGAGTGCCTTATCAGAAAAAGATATCTCAACAATTCATTGGCAACTTCAAACAACATGGTAACTAAATCATTCCCTTTTAATCAGTATGGAAGCCATTCTGGTTTAAGGGCTAAATAACGTTGGAAAAAAAAAGCAGTTAACATATTCCTGTCATTTTTAAAACATACTTAAAAATCAAAATTAACACAGAGGTATACAAAACAAAAAAAAAAAAAAATCACACATCTGAAAATATCTAGTCCTCCCATCTTCATATGATGAAAATTCTCTGGTGACTGGATCTGGACACAGAGCACTTGGACCACCATTATCTTAAGCCCTGCCAAAACAGCAACTAAAATACAAAGTACTTCATATTTCAGTACATTTGTATTTTAGTACAGGTAAACAAATACAAAGCCAGGTAAACTGTTCCTATCAGTGTTTCCTACAGATCTGCAACTGCATAAGGCATTCCAAGAAGTCAGGGATTTGTTTCTCAACTGAACTCACTTTGGAGTAATAACTGAGGATATCTTTTTCCAAGCAGTTTAAAGGATTAAATCAGCTAAATGCATGGTAGAGCAGGAAGGTTAAGCCCCCACACTGTCTTCCCTTCCCCACAGGCTTCAGAGCAAACCTATTGTACTGCATCCTTTGTTCAGGATGCCCCGTGGAGCTCTGCAGACACCTTAAAATGGATCTGGCCCTATAACGGGTGCAAAACTGGGCATTAACCACTAATCAAAATCTTAATTGCCATAACATCACCGAGAGGTAGATTTACCACAGGCCTCTGAACAGAGCCCCGATCTGCAGGCGGCAGAAGAGTGAGCTTCAAAATTCACAGAATGTACAACTGAAGGGCCAAGTGTACCCAAATCCAGTCTATTGAAATTAGTCTTTTTATAAGATTCATAAATTCCAGAGTTTTGTACAGCCAATTTTTCTTCTTCTTTCTCCAAGGCAGAAATTGTAGTAAAAACTGGAAGGCCCTTAATTGTGATATAGTCAGATGCTATTACAGTTTAAGCAGTCAGTAGGATCATATGTAGGAATTAAGAGACATGATCTCTTTCATCTAAAACTTCCAGAGTATATCATATATTCTTTTCCAGTTTCCTATAAAACATGAACACTAACAACCATTCTATAACCATTATCATTTTAGAAATGGTACTGAATATAAGATTTCAGCAAGTCTAACATAATACTCAGAAGTTATGTACGTTTTACAAGTACCGTGCATAGCAAAGGCTACAAAAAGGACAAATTAAACTGGATAACTGGGCCAATTCAACTTGTCTTATTTTCCTTGAAAGATTTAAGATTTTGATTCTGTACATCATCAGGAAATAAAGGAAGAATAATCCATAGTGCAATTGTAATAAGCAAAGTAATATGTAGTGATATCTTTTTGAATAAATATGGCTCACTACTGATCAACTATCATTCATACAGTTCCATCAACACAGCCACCTGTTGCACAGGACAGTTATACACAATTCTACAACAGGTGTATGTTCAAATAGATAATGAACTACATGGAAAAATATAAAAAGAATATTATACAATCTCATACATAAACCAGACTGTAGTGTAATTGCTTTACTTGTTTAAGTTATCTGAAAAATACTTCAAGTACTTGAAAACAGCGGCAGAATCGTCTTTCAATGAAAAGCAAAATTGCACTGATTTAAAAATACATTACAAAGTTAAATACACATTCAAATTAATGTCCTGATTTAACATTGCTTTCAGTGTTCACTTTCATTTCTCAGTACTTCTTGATTACCTGTGTTACTCCAGGAGGATCCAGAGTTTAGATAAAGAAGTTTCAAACACAAAGTCTGTGTGTTTTATGTATGGAGTCCGAGCAAGTTTAAATTGATTTAATCTTTTTCTCCATCTTCACTGCTTCCTATTAGTAGAGGAAAGGTCATAAGATACAGTGAGATTCTTCTGCACAACCCTCACTTCTTTGTAAGACTCTTGCTAGAACTTGGCATTCTGCTGTTTTGCACTTCCAAGTTTTGGTTAATTTTTCCCTACGCTTTCAACTACTGTAAACATTTGGTTCATTTATTCATAGACATCTGCTTCAATCACACAGTTCAATGTCACTTCTTAGGACACATAAGGCAATGTAGGATCTCCAAAATATTCTCTCTTATCTGTAAGTTACTAAGCAGCAAACATTATCTAATCAATAAGCACAATATAAGAACAATACAACTCCATGGAACACTGATTACATCTTTATAGACATTGACCATTAGCAAGGCTCTGCAATCAGTAATATTTATTTTTAATAATGCAGAGTGTTATCAAGATTAATAATATGCCAAACTGATTCAAGTCCACTTATTTTTGCTTCTCTTAACCCTCAAAAATGTATCAAGGGTTAAAAAAGCTTTTTGTTACTGACAAGAAGGCTAGTTAATAAATACTGCTAGTACTCAATATTGCTCTGAACAGATTGTTTAGCTCCCCTAACAAAAGCTATCCTAGTCACAGCTCTAGAAAACATGCTGCAATTCTTGAGAGAATGTCAAGAATGCACTGTCTACAAAGCAATATGAAAAGAAACTAAACTGTAAAATAAGCTTACACAATAATGGCAGAAACATTATGTTCCTGGCATCCTCATCCTGTGCAATGAAAACACAGTTGTGACTTAAGACAGTGCAATAACCAGAATTAATAACTGCCACAGTGTGGCAGGTGGGACAGCAGTGCTTCAGGATTGCAGAGGTTTCATTTACACAAATACAGCACCAGGGTTTGTAACAGAAGAACTGAGAGCTTGTCCTGTAAATGTTCCATAGGCTGTTCAACCACAAGTTTGTACCAACTTGGATGCAAATAATCTCAATATCCATGGAAAACTATGTCTTAACTGAAGCACAAGACCAGACATAAACTTTTATGGTTTTAAAAATGTACTTCTATATTTGGTATTTAAAATAAAACAAGACTTGTTATATCTGCTAGTTTTATCTTTACATAACAGTTTTAGTTTGTATCTTTGAAGTAATTATTATAACTACATCACTTACCTCCTTGCTCTATATCTGAATCTGTAAGGTGTGTGAGAGAAAAGCTTGCCATGTTTGCAGGAGAGATGGAGAATCTGGAGTAAGGGGACGAATGTGACCAGTTCTGATCAAGAGTCCGGGAAGGTGGAGGTGGAGAGAAGTACTTGGATGGCTGAAGGGGTGGTTTAGAACCAATGAGACTATTAGCTGCCTTGGAAATAAAGGATGGCTCTGGAGAAGAGAAGTCATCGTCCCACTCAAAACCCCCACCTTGGGGAGAAAAAAAAAAAAAGAAAAAAAGAAGAAAAGCAGCATTACAGTAATGTCATGTAAGGTCACCCAGAGTTGTACAGGTACACTGGAAGACTGCACGAACCCCAAACAAAACCTGTAGCCCAGGGCAGGGTTCTAGCCCAGGGAGGCACAAAGATTTGTCACCCACAGTTTGGTTGCCTCTCAGGATACCCCGGACACAACAATATATAAACAACCAGTATCACATCCCAGCTTTGCTCCTCGGGAACAGGGGAGTCTGAGCCCAGCTGCAGTGTGTGCTTAGGATGCAAAACTGAAGCCAACATGGTCCAGTGAATTTACGGATCACATATAGTTTAATGACTTCTCATAAAAGGCTGTGCATAAAACTGCCTTGGCCCCTGCTGTGTATAAATATATTCATGCACCTTCTTCATCTGTTGAGCTTTCTGAATTTGCAAATCTGTTTAAGTAACCAGGACTGGAAGATGGAACAGGAGAGCTGCCAGCACCTTCCCCGTTCACGTCTATCCCACGGCTTCCCAGGTCCTTCGTTGGTGTTTCCTAAGGCAAACAAAGTCACTGATTTAACTTTTTACACACAATGTCTCCATGCCTTCAGATGCCAGCACCCACAAATACACTCCCCCATCCTGCCATCAAGTCAAATGTGGAATTAAAAGGTCTGCAAACTGTTACAACTACACAACAAGACTTTGGGTTACAGATTAAGCACATGCACGTACTTCTAAAGAAAGCTGCACCAGATCTATGCTAAAATGCATGCAGGAAATGACTATTTAAATACTATTTACGATATAAAATGGTTTTGTATTTCTAGGAACAAAGCTAAAATATCTTCCAATTGAAAACAGTTCCCGTATCAGCTTAACAAGGGTAAGGGTTTTTTTCCTCTTTAATAAAGCCTTATCCCATCTCCCAACATTTTATTTTTTTTAATCCCCTAATCACGTTCAGGATAAAGAGACAGACTTTGTACAGCCGGTATTGGAAGCAGCCAGCATTTTATCAGTTATTGTAATAAAAAGTAAAGAGTTCGACAACTAAGAGCAGTTTAAACACAGCTGATTTTTTTCTTTCCCCTCTGACAAAAGGATTACTATTCTACAGGCTGCCTAAACACAAATAAATCACCTATGTTTTCTATTCCGAAACACAGTTAACTCTAATATTTATGTGCGTCATCATAACCAACATTTCCAAAGCTTGACAATGTGACTGTTCTTTTAAACTCACTGGACTAGTTTAGTCACCATAAAGCTAAAATACAATCCCCTCTGTATCCAGTTACAGAAGTTAAAAATTGATAAAGCAGATAGGGAAACAAAAGTAACCTTGAATTTTATAAGCCGATCAGTGTTTCACTGAACATGAATCCCATTGGATTAATAAAAATTAGCATTACCACCTAAATGCTGTTCTCACCTTTGATTATGATCTTAGTTAAATTTAGTGCTAACACAAGATTCAGAGTTAGGTTTCAGTTTGAGTTTTTTGGTTAATTATTGGCTTTTTTTCTTTCTTCCTTTCTTTTATAAAGGTGTCTTAAAGTCTTTAAACTCATTAAACAGATAAGCTGCTTCTAGAAAGTTACAACAATATTCTGTCAAAATAAAATAATTAAATCTTGTCCATAGTAATGCTGTCTCACATATTCAAAATAAATACATCTTATAAACAGCAGAAAAACATAACTAAAAACCATGCTTCACTCAGCACATGCAGTCAAGGGTCCAACAGCAATAGAGATTCAGGATTTGGCAACCAAAGCAAAACCTTCCCTCACTTCAGATTAGTGCTGCTATTCTGCCAGCAGTGCAAAACTGCACCTACCCAAGTCAAAAAGTTCTTTTTTCTTTATATATAAATATTATTCTTTTACATATATGTATTCTTGTATAGCCTTAATATATAAAGAAAAAATAACCCACATCACGAACAAGCTTTAACCCTGCCGAAACATGAAAGGCACTCTTGTAACAAGGTTTTCCCACATATTAAGCAATTTATTCAATTGCTCCTTGTTTAAAGAAAAACAAAAATAGCAAGCCAACAATAACTTTACTTAGTAATAAAAAAAATTAGGTACCTGATCAAACAAATAGACTGTCACATCATCAAAGAATGTTACAGCCTTTTTCTCGTCTTTCCAAAGTTCAGGTTGCCTTTCATTAAGAGGTTTTGGAAGTTTCAACAAACTTCTCAAATGTTTTCCATCGTCTTTCTCAGTAATTATCTCAGGTACTTGATGAACAGTTTCATCTTCACTGTCAGAGCTCAGACTATGCATATGAAAAGTCCTCATGTCATCCTCAGAATCACTGTTTTCATCTTCCTCATCTGCATCATCGCCATCTTCTAAATCCAGCATTCCAGACACGCTGAGTTTGCCGAGGTATTTTCCTTCAATATCTGGCTCTTTCAGCTTTTGTCCTTCCATGTGATAGAAGGACTTCTCACTGCTACTCAGATCTAAAGCCATGTTGTGCACAGGCTTTAAGTCTCTGTGTGAAAGAAGCTCTGAAGTGTTAGTGCCAACACAAGAGACACTTTTATGAGAAGTCTCAGATAGTTTTATTTCATCCCTCAGGTTACCTTCCATCACTATTTCCAGGGAAGACAGAGTTGCCTCAGCCCACTCATCAGGACACCCCTGCATCCTTTCATCCATCTCTTGGATCTCTAAATTGTGGTTTAATTCTAGTTTTCCGTTTTGATTATCATCATCCTGGTAATTCCTCACATCACACGTTTGCTGTCTCTCTTCAAAACCATAAACCTCTTCAGTGTGGTTCTCTCCTCCGTTGCAGGAAACAACACACACGGTCTCTCTGGGCAGATTTACAGACTCTTCTGGCTTTTTATCTGGCTCAGAATCATTATCAGAGAAATAGGCAGAGTCTCTATATGAGTTTTGATTTCCACTCAGAAAAACCACCGGGGTTATTTCAAAATTGCTGTTCACTGCATCCAAACAAGCTGCTGCTTCTGACACAATGATGACTGGATTAGAAGGCAAAGCACTGACACTGCTCTCGCTCACAACACACAGAGCAGTATCCACACTGGGAGCGTCCTCAACAGGGACATGGGAAGTCCATTCTGGAGATTCCAGGTTTTCCGTTTCGTAGCCACTGTCAGCGGGTTTATCTGGTGGCAAAAGTTTCTGAGGACTTTGAGCCTGTAAAGATTCTAAAACCTCGTTTACATCTAAAGAATCCAAAGAATCAGGTGTCTCTAAGGCTTGTTCTACAGTTTGTATAGGAGATGGGCTGTCTTCCAAAAGACTATCCTGACTTGTACAATCTGAAGCAGCAACAGAAATTAAGGTCACCTCTTCTGGAACATCCTTACAGTTCTCAAAATGATTTGATGTTTCTTGTATTTCCTCCAATAAACATTCTTTTTTCTTTAATATGGGAGAACTATCTTGCAAGTTTCCTTTCCTATCTTCCTGATCACTACATTTTTCTCTACTAAAACTTATTTCATCAGCCTTGAAAAGCTTTCCCTGTTTCATCTGTGCATCACACTCATCTGTTTCAACAGCAACACTGTAATATGGACTGTTTCCAACATTATTATTTTTGGCATTATAAGATAGCTCTTCTTGACAGAGAACATCGGTGTTACAGGACATGACTTCATTCACTTCTACATTTAGAAGTTTCCCCTCATCCTTCAAAATAGGAAGATTTGCACATTTATCACATGACTTATGTGCTGTGGGTGGACTAGAGGATGCCTGCATCTCTACAGGAGTCTGAGACTGAGAACTGGGATCTTTATTCATTGTCACTGGATTAAAATTTTCATCTTTCACTGTTCTAAGACTTTCATGTATTAAAGAAAAGACCTGTGCATTTTCAGCCAGCACAGGCTCAGGCTCTACAGAGTTTCTTTTTGAGGTTTCTAATATACTTTTTATAACATCATCTGAATTTTGCCCAAAATCACTGCTGGGTTTTTTAGGCAATAATCCTGTTAATAAGTTTTTCTCTTGAAGAAATAAGAAGTTATCAGAAAGTTCTTCTAAAGTTACCAGGTCTGACTGGTTAGAGATATTTTCACATAAAGAAACTGTTTCATTTTCAGAAGCATGAATAGAATGCTCCTTCCCAGAACAGCCTACTGCCTTTCTAGCATCTGTGTTTGAGGTCAAAACAGCTGGTTTAAAGTCTTTAGGAGAATCATTTGTTTCAGCAAACCCAAGCATTTTTCTGTTTGTCAATTCTTCTGATCTATCAATGTCATTAAATATACTCTGGAAAGGACTTTCTGGACTACTAGTAGCAGGCAAAAACTCCTCTTTAGGATCTGTATTGTAGTGGAAGAAGTCCCCATCGGTACTAGATTCTTCAACATCAAGATCCCTGAGAACCGTGAAATGAGAACTTTTTTCTTGTACAGCTTCTTGATGATCAACTTCTGTTGTTAATACAACTGATTGGTTATCAAAATTCATGCTGCAGCCACTTCCTTTTTCCTCTAACTGGATATAGTAGTCATTTCCAACAGAAAGTTTGTGTGCATCAAACACAGGTAACACCCCAGGGACAGCCAGTGACGCCTCCTGACCACTTCCATCCTGTGCTCCCGGTCCTTGCTCTGAAAGCGACCTCTCAAAAACCTCCACTGGGTAGAAAATACTTGTGTAGGTCATGGCTTCATCAGGATTCACATGACCACATTCATCGAAGTGATCATGTTTAGCTGCCTCCCAGATGTATTCAAAGCTCAGACCATGGCTCGTTTCAGTTACAGTCAGAACCTCCTCCAGCTCATGGCCAAGTCTATCTCCTGTGAAGTGATCCAAGATTGGGAATGCAGAATTACTTGCTTCTCTATTTGAGGTGTTTGGTTTCAGAGCATTCCACTGCTGTTCAAAATCAATCTCTGAGTCCCTTTGGCTTTGCATGCGGAGGTAAGTTAAAAGTCTGTGCACTTCTTCTGCCGTTGGTCTCTTCTCTGGAGGCAGCCAGCAGAACTGCAGAACTTCATACCTATACAAATAAAAACATGTTTCAATAGGTTTTACACTGAAAAGGAATTTATAGAATTCAGACACCTAACAAGCTTCAGAGTACCAATGTCACTGGCAGGAACTTCCATCTATAGCAAGTCCTTTTACCCCCTTTATCTAGAATTTGTTTGCTGGGAGCATGTTTCCATGTAGCAATTTCAATGTATTTAAGAGAACCCAGTCAATTGAGAAACTTCTTCAGCAGCTTTAAGAATAAATAGTAATATTTAAAGTTTACCATCTATCAGAGTATGGCTGCTCCAGACGTGGCTTGAAGGGTTTAACCTGCTTCTCCTTGATGACGTGAGTCAGGACTTCCCTGTCAGAGAAGTCCGAGTAAGGCCGAGCACCATTCTCAAACAGCTCCCATAACGTCACACCCAGCGACCTGGAAGGGAGCAGCAAATGACTGGGCATTCTCAGAACTATTTTAGAGTTGCTTTTCTAAGAAAGCAAGGATATACAAATCATAACTGGCAAGAATAAATAAATACCGCTCCCCATTGTCTCTAGAATAACTTCAATACTTGTTAACTCATTTTGACAGAATGCTAAAAGCCTGAAGCCTGTTGTTGCTTGAAGGCAACAACAATGAAGGCAACAAAATACAGGAGGTCTCAAATTATTTGATCATGGAAAAAAACCCATATATAATAAAATATTATCTTTTCAACAGTTTTTAAATAAAAAATATTGTTACAGTGTATAGAAACGAGATTAAAAAGCCTTATGGTTCATTCAACAGAGGAAAAAAGCTTTCATGAGAAATTGCAGTTATAGGTCAAACTGCTAGAAAACTCATCTTTGTTCCAGTGTTCATAGAATTCCTTATTTTCAAGCTACAGTGGTCAAAAGCTGCCTCTGCTCAGTGCTGCACCCGTACTGTATCCAACACTAATCGCATTTTCCATGATTACAGTCAGTGCTAATCTTAGGGAATCATTCCGTGCTCAAAATGCAAAGTAACTGACTCTGCATGTGGAGTAATTTAGATTGGAAGGGGTGTCTGGAATCATCTCATCCAAACCTATTCAAAGCAGCTCTGCATAAGAGGCACTAAAATACAAGTGGGAGACCTTAAGACGCTGGCTGCTTGTAGTCCAGATGAACACTATGAGCTGAGGAAGCCTCCTTGGAGGATGGAAGCAAATTAGTATTTACATAATTTCTATCTATCCAACTTGCTTGCTGCAACCCTACTTTTAAAAAACCAAAGCCAAGTTTACTATTTAATATCCTTAGAATATAAAACTAGGAATTAACTACAATGTTTTCAGAAATGTTAGCCTAATCCACAATTTCCATTATCCAAATTTCTTGGGGCTTGAGAACTGAAGTGGAACTTGGCAATTTCAAAAACGTTCATCTTCAAGAGTTTCAGCAGCCATTGTCTATCAGCTCTGGGGCAACAGAAACCATCAGTTAATTGCTGCTCTCAAATGCTGCAGCAAGAACGCAGCATTTTAATTAAAATGCCACTGTTCTACCAACTGAACTTAATCAGGCTCCAGTGGGATCAACTTTTTATGTCACCCACAGCTACTTATTCTTGGAAAAATCATTTACCATTTCTTTCCTTTAAAAACATCTGAAGGTATTTTCATTAGTATAAACACCTATTATTCTGCTAAACATCTTTGTTTGCTCCAACTTTCTCTCAACAGATTTCTAAGCATCTTTCCAAAGCAGCATATAGTGTCAGGTTTACAGAGATTAATCTACTGTACATCTGATGCATCAGGCCAATTTAAATATTATTTACTCCTCCATGTAACATTTAAAAATATGTTCACAAATCTCTCATTGAAATTATTTTAAAGCCTTCTACATACCATATGTTACTGTATTTATTTTGCTCTGCTGATAACAGTCTGTCTTGAAAACTTGTTACTAACTCAGGTGCAGTCCATCGTAGAGGAACAAGTTTCTTCTCATCTGTCTCAATGTAATCTTCCTGAATTATTGATTAAAATGAAAAAAACAAAATCAGAAAAAGGCTGAACATACAGTGGATCAACTTCCAGACAGTGACAGTCTGGAAGTCTTAATATGTTCTTATGTGATGCATATGCAAAAAATGAGAATTAAAAAGAATAATCCCGTTTTCCCCAAGTAGCAGATAATAATACTATGGAGAGAAGTCATTCACTGGTCACTGCATAGCAGAAACTTGAATGCAAATTTCTTGTTTATGGTTTGGTACTTACAAATTGTTTTAATTGATGTCTTTAATTTTTCTCTTTCTTGACAAACTTTAATATTTCGAACATTTTCATTAAGAAATTTGAACTTTTCTTTCAAGTGTGTCCTTAAAATACATTAAAATAAGTTTGTTCCATATTCTAGGACTACTGTAAATAGGACCAAAAAAGGTAAATTTACCAGAAGCTTCCAGAAGCGTAAACACTACTCATCTCTAGAAAGATCATCTATTCTGGTACATGAACATACTGCAGCTATTTGCCAGTAATACTCTGAAAGTTCATTATTCAAATAAAGGACAATCTAGTATCAGTTTACACCTTTCAAGCATGCTTGTCGTAACCTCGGGCCCCGAATCCTTTAAAAAGTGGTCCATGACTAGATTAACTTACCTTATACCTACTGAATCCTATACCGTAATCTCCTACTTTGACATTTAAATCGGATGTAAGGAAGCAATTCCGTAAGGCCAAGTCACTGAAAATGCAAACAAATAAACAGTGAGACAAACCAGGAGGTCAATGCAAATTAAGTCAAATGGGTTAGCAGAAGTGACAATTCTTAGAACAGTCAGGTCACAGTCTGAAGTATTGAATGAAAAACCAAGAAAACTATTTTTTAAAAACTTACAATCTAAAAATCAAGGACTTATGCACAGGTACAGGTTATAGCTGCAGTAACAGGAGCAGATCAGTAACACAAAACAGTGCTAAAGATTCAGCATCCACTCTAGATACACTTCAGCAATCCTATATGCATGAGCTGCAGGCTGATCCCAGACACCTAAATCCTACTGAAGGCTGAGACAAGCTGGGTGCAAGAAAGGTGTGCTCATGGAGCTCCTGGAGCTCCCTTCCTGACTATCTGCTGAGGAAATTAAACCAGTCCATGCACTCCAAAAGACCAACTCATATGCAGTGCAAACCCGGGCACAGGAACTGGGGAGATTGATTTCTAAAGTGCAATTGTGATCTAAACCAAATATTAAGATACTTGGTTTTCTTGTTGCTTACATTTTCATTAAGTTTTAGAACCTACAAGTACCAACAATCAATTCCGTATCTCACTGGAATAAGGCGGACACTACAGTTTTATACAAACACTCATCACTTCCAGAAAAAACAAACACTGACAGGGTTTCTCCTTAGAGAGGACTCATTGGACAAGATTTGTTTTGTGGCCAAAAGTCTGTGATTTCCCTCGGGCACTCCCACTGCTTCAAAAGAGAATCAGTTTAGAGCCACAGAGCCAAGCAGACTCTGCATTCTGGAATTCAAAGAAAACTAAACACAGTGACAAGGCAATCCCATTTAAAGATTTCATACAAAAACCCTGGACTGTTATGCTGTCCTGTATCAAAAAGGTCAAGCTGCAGTCCTCTAGAGCAGTGGTGTACACTTCAGCATTCAAGCTACACACGGCATTTCCATGCAGTTATTTCATTCTGCTCTTAATCCTCTCATGGAGATTACGTGGGCTGTTCACACGCCACAGTGATGTCACCCCTGTTCACACCTATCATTGAGTGGCTTGCATTTTAATTGTCATAAGCAAAATCTATCAGCAATTCAGATTAGGTTTAAATATTAATTCACAATATGATACTAAGCAACCAGTAATATCTTACATCTAAGTTAAGTTCCTTAAGCAACAAACCCACAGATTACACATGAACCAGAACTACAGACAGTCTTTAAAGACCAACAGAAAAAGTAATGTATTTCAGAGAAGTCCTCTACTGAACAAATCACAAAGCTCTTGAATAGACACAGAATTTGCTTCCAGTTTCTACCATAAACCAGACCACAAATGCTCACGAACCAGCAGTGCTGCTGTAATAATACCAAGAAGCAGTTTTAGGAAACCCATCATGCAAACTCAGAAATTTATGCAAGTTTAATGAAGCTGGAACTGTGGCTGCGACAGCAAAGAGCTCGGCAGACTAATTGCTCAAATATTTCACTTCTCAGTTTCACAGAAGGGGACCAGGCAATTAAGTGCCCTGAAAGAACTCTACCTTTGCTTCTGTTGGCTTAAAAAAAAGTCTCTGAAGTACAAATTGTCTGAAAGCCACAGCTTGCCTGCTACAAAGAAAGATGATGATGTTTTCCTTTCCAGAGTCATTGAACTACACAGGTCAGAAACACATCTATAACCTTCAAGTATGTCCCAGAGCTTGCCAAATTGTTTTATACTATTTAAATAAATATCCTGGAAGAGAAAAATTGTTGGCTGCTTGAATTTACCACTAACAACAAAATCACTGATGCTGGAGCTTTACCACTTACTCTGACAGCATCAGGATAGTGTTGCTAGAAGTAAACATTATAATGAGAATCTTGCAGATCCACAGAATAATTATTTACCAAGTTTATATGTATTTCACTGAAAATGTACTGTTAAATTTAATACCTACAGAGCCATGCTGCTGCAAGACAAGAAACTGATCCCTCAGTCAGACAGGTACAACTGGTATTACCTTCAAGTCATCTGAAATTGTTAAATGGGTTAAAAGAATAGCTCTGTTCATCAGCCACCAGCTGAGTCCAGGCTTTGGGGTTTTTTCATGGTTTTGCTGCTGTTTTACACCTGCACCATTTAAGATTTAGGTTCAAGAGTTCATTTCTCCCTGAACTAAAGGTCTCTGCTTTCAGATGTGCAAGATGTGCATTGATAAGCTCCCACACAAGCTCCTGACTTGCTGAAAGGGATGGATGCAAGTGCTGGTTCTCCAGCACAGAACAGACTGACAAAGTAACTATCTTGTGGTACCCAAGGTGTCACCAGGTAAGCCACATTTGGAGAACAAGTACTCTTTAATATTTTAGTCATCTTAGAGGTTAATGACTTCCAGTTCCTTAACACCTTTACATTTAAAGCCAAAAAATTATTTTTGTATTTTTCTGGGCAACTAGTTTCATGAATAAATTTTCCCAGCCTTTTGCAACTACTGCCATTCTTTCAGTATTGACTACATTAACTTTAATTAAAAATAATTATATTAATTAAAGATAAATCTAGCATTTCCCCCGATGGGAACAAAATTCTTCTCCTAGCATGATTACTTTAAAATCTGACTACCTCCTTTAGTGAAGATTAAAAGGCTACATGAACAATTCAGTGAGAGAATACCCATTTCAGTCGGATTTTCCCTCTAAACTCAGCTTTCCCCTTACTGCATTAGAAAGGCTTTTTTTTCCCATTTTTAGTAACAAAGGTAACAGATTACCAGAGAGAAGTTCTAAATTGCTATTATCTGATAAAAATTCACAGCAGGTAAGATTCGTCCTAACTGAATTTTAACATCCCTCCCTCTATAATAAACAAAACAAATTTGACTTGGCCAAGAATTAATCAAACAACTACATTTGGATCAGCTTGGCTGCAGGTTGTGTTCCAGGGGCTGCAAACCCAAGGAGCAGCTGATCAGCTTTCAGGCAGGTGGAGCTGGAACACCACACCACTGCAGCTCAATTAGCACCTTCATTAGCATCACAGCTTCATGCCTCAGGGTATGTCACAGACAGAAGTTTGTGCAAACGCAGTCTTCAAGAGCCACGGATTTTAATGCAAACACCCAGGTGAATTTCAGAGTGCATCTTGGCTGAGGGGGATTTCTCTGGGAGCCTACCTGTGCACAAAGTTGTGTTTGTGCATCACAGCGAGGCCAGCGGCGATCTCGCACGCCATTCTCTGGAGCAGCATTATCTGAGACTCTCCTTTAATGTGCTCCTGCTCATTGCAGATATAAGTTTTCAGGTCACCCTGTAAAAGAAGTTGAAGATATTTATTAGCCTTATATGTTGGTTGAATCTGAAAAAGTTATTTTTAATAAAGATCCAGCTGACCACATTACTTATTTACCACATTTATGCTCAATAAAATAAAGCTCCTCAAATTTCCAGTCCCCACAAAGCATCTTATAAAAGTCATCTAAGGCACATGGTATTGTCCTTAAGGGTTTTTAATCTAATAATTTAGTAATTAACATCCTAGATCAGACTGCCACATAAAACCTGCCATGCATTAATAATTTCCATTAAAAAAACAGAGTTTGATGAGCCTCTGCTTTTAAACGAGATGAGTCTTCAAGTGCTCCAAATCAGCAAAGCTGTCTGTCTGGAATTTGTAAGGGGATGGAAGGGAGAGACTAGAGAAGAGAGTTTCAGACACTGCCAGCTCACCAGAGCTCTCTGTATAAAAAGCCTGGTAATACACCCCATTCCAGTCAGAGAATTC
This sequence comes from Pseudorectes ferrugineus, assembly GCA_008033365.1. Taxonomy (NCBI): domain Eukaryota; kingdom Metazoa; phylum Chordata; class Aves; order Passeriformes; genus Pseudorectes; species Pseudorectes ferrugineus. Next base: position 18,559 of record QWTY01007800.1, read on the forward strand.
TGATGATGGCAGCAGTTTTACTGAACCCAGGCAATGCTGAGCAATAGACACGTAATTAATGAGCCCACAGAAGCACTCCCTAAATTGCTAAAAAAAGAACAGCTTTGAAATAGAGGAAAATAATTGAATACTGTCCAAACATTCAGGAAAAGGAAGACTTATGTAGTAAGAGAATCCAAGCAAGGGAAAAGAACAAGTTTCTCATGCCATTGTCGTTCCTTTTCTCACAGTTTGACTTTTAACCCAGCAATCCTGTATTTTTGTTATTTAAAATACAGACCTTCTGAAAGGGTAGCAAATTATTTCAAAGACATTTCTGTATTGAGACTGCACAACATATAACACAACTTGTTTCACCAGCATAACATTCTGGGCTCTGTGTCCATGGTCTTCCTAAATCTTGGGCCAGGAAGCTCTTGCCAGAGCAGAGTTCCAAACAATCAGGAAAGGATCAGCGTTTGTAACACTCACAGGTTCCAAACCGCAGAGCCCAAGGAACACAAGCCCTGAACACCCAGCTGAGCTGACTGTAGGTGGCAGCAAGAGCCTGAACGAAGTCAAACTCTCTAAAATTGTCATTCATTAAAACAGCAACTGCTTGCTTAGGGCTTGTCCCAGGTGGATTAAGTTCCTAGGATGCCTGAAATGCACCCAGGAATTACTTTTTAATTTTTGAATGCATTAGTAACAGCAGTGCTGTGTGACATCCCTTATTTAATAAATTATTCATGTAGGCATATATTTTTGTAGGAAAAACAGTTTTTATTCAATCCAGCACCTTGAAACATACTGGTTCTATGTTCCCATTCTGGTCTAATTAAGGCTACAATCAAGGTTAAAAATATAAAATAGGTATTTTTGGTATTGCTTTAAAAGGACATTGCTTGTACCAAACGGGGGTGAACCAATGGCCACACTCAGGTGCTGAACTGCCCTTCAGAAGAACCTGGACAAGCTGAAGAATGTTTCAACAGGGACCTTATGAAACCCCAGAAAGACAAATGCAAACTCTCGCACCCGGGAAGGAAAAATCCCTTGCAACAGCACAAGGTGAGCAGTGGCCAGGTGGGCAGCAGCTCTGCAGGAAGGGACCTGGGGAGCCTGGTGGGCAGCGAGCTCCAAGTGAGCCCTGTGTGCCCTGGCAGCAGGCTGGGGGCAGCCTCCTGGGCTGCACAAACAGGGCCAGCGCCGGGGAGGTCTCAGCACCTTCTCAGCACTTGTCAGACCACATCAGATCCCGTGTTCAGAACTGGCTGCCCCAGAACACGACAAACAGGAGCAAGTTCAGGAAAGAGCCACCATGACAGGGGTCAGAGCATTTCACCGTGAGGAGAGGCTCAGGGAACCAGGCTCATTCAGCCTGGAGAAAGAAAGACTTCAGCATAATAACTGTCCAGTATTAAGTTATTAAACACTAAGCCAGGCTCCTCTCTGTGGAGCACGGATGGAGGATGAGAGAGAACAGGCACGAGCTGAAACATGGAAAGTTCAGACTGAGTGTCAGGAAAACAGTTTTACACATGAAGACATCAGCAGAAGTGCAGGCTGACCAGAAAGAACGTGCAGTTTCCATCCCTGGATGTTTTCAAGGTTCGACTGGACAAAGTCCTGAGAAATGCAGTCTGACCCCAGGATGATACTGCTTTGAGCGGGAGGCTGGAGCCCTCCTGAGCTCCTTGCTAGCCTGAATTACCCTGTGATGCTCCCCTGCCTAAAAGCAGACAGTAGCAGCACAGCCAACATTATCCCTGCACTATTTTGAGAGCCACAAAATGGCCCTTTATTGACAGACTTTTTAACACAGTAAATACCAAAGGTTATATATATCTGAATAAATGCAGTTCTGCAAAATTCACTGCAGAGACATCTAAATATAAAAAGCTCAATAATCATGCTTGAGGAAGGCTCTGCTTTCTCTCCAACCTCCTCTGCCACTCTGCCTTTTCCCTCCTCTCCTGGGACTCCATGAAGAACTAAATTTTGCCTTTCTTCCCATCTTTCTCAGTTCAGCCATTTTTCTAAGTAGGTTTTAATATGATTCTCTCTGTAACAGCCAGAAGCTGGGGGCACACTTACAGTCAGTACCCTTTGGCAGCTTTTTCTTTGTGCAAATTCCACACTGGGTTCATCTGAACACCCAAACAAATGGCTGACATGACTTTTTAACCAAAGGCACTGATGGTTTTAAAACTGATGATGGTTTTAAAAATGTGAAGAGGTTACCAAAATACGTCTACTGAACACATTCTACCAAGTTGTCATAAACTGACAAATCCCCCCTTTATTTTTAAACCACACACCACTGATAAATCTGCTCTTTGGCTCATATCCGTATCGACCATGATCATGAAATAGATTCATTGAGCTCTTCGATTATGAAGTTTCCATTGCAAAGACTCTTTTTGATTAGAACATGTTTTCAAGGGGCAGTAATTTAAAAAAGAACCAATCACTGCAAGCAGGCACCTTCCCCTAACAGCAACAGCCCTAAAGTAAGCCACAGAGCATTCCAGGCAAATCAGCATCCTGCTGATCTCATCTGCCCAGGGAATTGCAAGACTTGAAGAATTTCTGTAAGAATTTGATAGGCAAATCAGCCTCACAATATCCATGCAACTTCCACATTTGAATAACTTTCCTTTTACTCATAAATTATGTCAATCCATTAGAGGATTTGCTGTGCTGACAAAATGCTGGCCACACAGGGCTGAATAATATATTAAAGTTAATAAGACAGCTACCACTATTTTTAACCTGGCATCGTTCTGCAATGTTTAACAGTGAACAGTTAACTATTCACAGCACACTGCACCGACATACTATGCAACCAATATGGGGAAAGGGGCTGTGAGACCTTTTTGAGTATTTCTTTTTATATTTACTATTTTCTAAATCATTTTAACACAGGCAAAGCACAGAATTTAACAGCTTAAATCACTTATGTGCGACTGACCTCTCTTGCTTCTTTCCCAGCTCTGCAAAGCAAGGGATACAGAGCAACTTGGATTACATTATAAAATAGACTAAATGTTAACCAAAACAGTTCTTGCACATGCAACCAGCAATCTTGTGTAACAGAAATGTATCAGGAGTTTCTGTGGCCAAGAAAACAAGTAAGCCAGCCTGCCTGACATTCAGCATTGCTACCCTGAGAGCTCTGGTTTCTCTGCACTACGGTTTCCAGTGCCTCTGATCGAGACCTTTCAATGCACGGAGCCTGGGAACTGATAATCCAACAGGGCTGCCTGAGCAGCCAAGACAAGGTCAACTGGCCCTAAAAAGGCTACAAATCCAAGCAAGAGAAGTAGCAAAAGGAGGACATGCTGTGATAGGCTAGGAGTTTGAAGGAGTGTGAATAAAACAACCACTGTACCCTCCAGACCGTGTTGGTCAGCAGAATAGACATTTTTTGTTACTTTTGTAAATTTGTAAAACAAGGTCAACACTGCCAAATGACCCCCAAAAGAACTTGTCACCTGAAGATATTAAAACTTCCTATCCAACACAGCTCGTCTTGTTGCCACATTTTTTCAGAACTATTGAATTCTTAAGCACACAAGCAGAAGGGATTAAAACAAGTTTACTTTGCTGGATATACACAGACACCACCATAACATAAGGGAGAGAGCTCTAGCTCAGCATTAAACCACTGGCAGCAGAACAGGACCACGTTTCTCATCCTTCCCACTGGAACAACAGTCACCACAGACACTGGAACCTTTAGTCAACCACTTAAGTTCCACCTGCCCTGATGTTTTTTCTGCTGAAGAATCACTCCTGTGTGTCTTGGAAGCACGTCCACGCACCCCAATTCACCCAATTTCAGGGGAAAAAAGTAGAAAAGGAGCTACCAGCTCTTGAGATCAGTTTCTAGAAGTCTAAAAATTCCAAATAACTGCCATTCCAACCACAGTGCTAAAAAGCTTCCTGACACTCCCCTAAAAACCTTTTTACTTCAAAAAGCTATTTAGCCACATCTTCTAATCCAAATGGTGCCATCATTGCTTCCTTCCTGTCTCTCCTCTGCCCTTACTCCAACCCTGCCACCTCCCACTCCAGGCCCTGACCACAGCAAGTCAGTGATGTACAGGGACTCTGAGCTTGGCCCCGTCCCTGCACCAAACTGCTCGAGTGAGCACTGTCCTGTCTGCCCAGCCCCTGGGTATTTGTGTGCACAGGGATAAAAACACTATCATGTCTAGGAGATACTCAGCTCTACCATGTAAGAACTCTTTAAGTGAGCCAGACTTTAATATAAAAGTTATGTTTAACTGACTGTAATATATAATTTTCTGAAACCAAGTTTTAGTTTACTTGGAATAGAAAAATGAGCACAGACATTTATTTTCCATTCTAAAGAAATTACCTAACTACACTCAAATTTGTAAAACCACCACTTTAACTGTCAAGCTTACTGCCCCCAGCTAAAGTGAAAATCTATTTTATCCCCTTAAGGAAAATCCTTTCCAGATTACTCTGCAGGATCATGACAACTTCTGGCATAAATAATCAGGCATCAAACAAGGATATTATTTTTTCCTGTATACTTAAAGTAGGGCAATCTTTAAAAGCTACTCCATCTTCAAATTTAAAGTTGGATTAAATCAAATAACTATTTGAAAACATGGCAGCAATTAAATCTGATTTGGATGTATATCTGATAGACTCTATAAAATGCAATTCTCTTTCCAGGGTCCTTTTAAAGAAACTCCAATTTGAATAGCAGGTTTAAAAACCAGTAAGAAGTATTCTATTTCTACATTGAAAAACTAAAAAAAACCCTTATCTGTTAACCTTAGGCACAGAGTTTTTAATTGTTAGCAAAACCAGAACATTTCACTTTGATCAGTCGCTTTAAAAGTTCAGGCCTTTCTTCAGTTTGGAAAAGAAGGATTTTATCAGCACTTCTGCCTTATTAATTTACCACAGCTAATACTTTTGAGCAAAAGAGCAGCAAGGAAAAATATAGTTATTTAAGGTCACAGATTAACTGATATTTCTCAAAAACTCAAGTTCATGCTAACTAATTTAAATTGCCTGAGGCAACTAGAAGCAGATTTTTGCACCTGAGTCTAAAGGAAAATTCTGCAGTAGTGAAACTGGTAAAAAAGATTCTGCTGAAATTTATAAATGGAAACTATCTTATTGCTGAAAGACTTATTCCTTAGTAACACCTGTGCACTTCTGACTTCATTTCTGTCTCGACATTTCCCAAGAAACTCTGCTTTGGGTGACATCTGCACAGCAAACCTTAGAGCAGCTACTGAGCCAATGTTTAGACAGCCACCTGGACTTTGGGGTTTGTTTGGGTTTAGTAACGTCTTACGCTACAATAAAACAACTCAAGTCTTTCCAGACCATGGATCCAAACTTTTGCCTCTCATGACTCTGCATGCTGGGCACAGTTCAAAGGTTCTGTACATGCCCCGCCTTCCTCACAGCATTCACATACATTCCAAGGAATGCAGTGGCTGAGCAAGGCTCTGTGCTGTCCCCCCCATTCCAGGGAGCACTGTGGCACTGAAAGCACTGGGAGCACCCTTCAATGTGTTCCCAGCTTTTCTTCTGGTGCCCAGGAAGCATAAGGCATTGCCTGGGAGGGTACAAAGGGCATGAGAAGGGAAATAAAAGGATAAGAAAGTAAGGAAAAGAATAATACAGTAAGAGAAAGGATCAGGAAGAGAATGAACACTGAAACTGAAAATTCTAGCTGTAAGAACACACGACTGATATCAGAAGTGAGCCCATCATTGCATTTTAGCCCAAAGCTGCACAGCATGGGTAAAATTTGGGCACTGTGGAGGTGGGGGCGGAGGCAGAAGGCAAGAAATTCTTCAATTTTCCTCAATTAACACTTTCACATAAATGGTAATAAAAGCACATTAAGATTGCAGACAGCAAATATCACTTTAGATGTGATGTCAGTGTGGGCATGTGATCCTGGACTGTGATAAAAAGCTCCCTTCTATGACACCCTCTGCCCTCCAAGCTCCCTGCTGAAGGGAGACTGAAAGAGGCTGGTAATTCCATTATCAAAGAACAGGTATTTACCTCTTCAGAACACTCCACAAGCACTTAGAACATACATGATGAATTGAAAAGAGTACAAATAAAAAACTGTAATTGCAGTGTCTCTAAACAAACAAAAAAAAGTCTTCTGAAACTCTGGTTAATCAAAAAAACTTCCCAGAAAGGAAAAGAATCATTTCATGAGCAAAGGGCAGTAAATACACCACACACAATTCACATCAGTGGAAAAACAACTGCAGCCTTTTGTACAAGTGCACTTACCAAGTCACAGAATTCAAAGACTAAGAGATAAGGAATGGCTTCCACACATTGCCCAATGCACTGGAGAACATTTGGATGCTGAAGAATGCTGGAGTGAAAAAATACAGTTAAAGCCAGGAAGATCACAGTAGAATGCAACACACTGAAATCCCTACCAGAAGTTTCAACACATAACATTGGAGGGGGGTGGCAGGAACAGAAGGTGCAAGTACCAAAGCCACAGATCCCATTTGTACCTTTGTATCTCCTTTGTACTGCTGAAGTGTATCACTGACAGCAGCCAAAGCTCGCAGCATCTCAAACCCACAAAAGCCAGGACTGCCACATGAGAGTCACACCCACCCTCCCACCACCCCTCACACCAAAAATAAAAGCATGCAACTGGTTCATGAGCTACACCAAGGTACAGAGCTGTAAAACCAGAGCAAGATAAACCTTTTTTTAGCCAGGTTAGTTCCCAGCCAGATCAGTTACTTTTCCTAAATTGCTCCAAAACCACTTGTGCCAATGCAGCAGAAGGCATGAAATTTCTTCTGACAACTGCCAACAACCTAAGCCTAAATGCAAATATAGCCAGGACGTTAGAAAGCACCGAGAAGAGAAAGCTCCTCACTGACCAATCTTTTACAGCACATCCAGGCAAGGTAAAGCACACTGTAAGTTATGTGAGCACAACTTTTGCTCACTTTGGGTTGAGTGTATTTCACATTTTAAAGACAAACATTACAGTTATATGGGAGGGCAAGGAGAGACAATAACACTGAACAAAAGCAGTGTCCAAAATTCATCTGCAGTAGAATGAAGCTGTGAAACATTACTTACTAATATGGTTCTCCATTTCTTAAAAACTGTTCTTGCTCCTTGGGACCTGCACTTGCCTTTAACTCCTTCACTATTACCCTTGCTACACTAGTGCCTGTGTAGATCTCTCCAAGGAGAACCTGAAAAAGAGATTGTCTTTAATCAGAGGGGAAAAAACATTTGTAGTCGTCCTGCAAAGAAAGACAAGAGCTAAAAACGTGTTGTAGGAAAGATTTTCTGGCTTTTTTACAAACAAAAACAGAGCTTTGATAATTAAATACCCATACTTAAATCTTGACAACTGATCTACACACCAGCTTTCAGAAAACATGTTTGCTAGTGAAGACTGCTTATTTACTTAATTTTTCCCTAAAAAGAATTGGTAAAAACAGGAATGTATTAACTCAAATACATGTAAGTGAAATGTCTAACTAGTATCTAGTAAGAATCTACAGGTAAATTTAGAAAGTACTGATTAGTGTTATGATTACAGCTAAAAAATGCATGCAAGGAAGTATCTAACTTCAACTTCAATTTTTCTTATGTTATTATTTTTTTTTGAGTACCATTTTGAAGTAAATACAGAGGCCTAGGCAGCTGGGAATAAGCCTCAGTCTGTGCAATATTAAGAGATAACTCCTCACCTTTCCAAACCAGCCATTTCCTATTTCCTGGATGTAGTTTAGACTCTGACGTGCAACTTGAGACTTTGATCCATCTGTCACACAATGAAACAAACGTAACACGTATCAAACCACTCAGATGGCCAAAGTCAGCAACTGCTGAGGAAATAATGCAAGCTTCTACAAGATTTATTCCCAATTAGGTGCACACATTCAGCCCAAGTACCAAAAACTAGTCAGATGTACATAAAGTAGGAAGGTAATGTTGTGACAACAGCACTCAAGTGAAACTTTTCTCAGGTGCAGCTTCTAAGCCATACCAGAACACAGCCCCTACAAAACCACAGCAATTGTCCTGATGAAATGTGAACTTACAAGTTTTTAACACATTCAGCAAGGAAGCAAAAAGGCTAAGTTCTGCTTCCAGTATAAAAGTGTATTATAACCTGTACCTGGGTAGAGAAAATAACCTACTTACAAAAGTTTCCTATGTAAATAAAATAGAAAACCCAAGACAAAACCCCCTGTTTGTACATCTTAACATTTATAGTTATATGGAGTTACCCTTTTAAGAGAAACTGCTTGACTGCTTTTTTCTTCAGCCCAACTGCCCTACTTGTAGCTACCATCTGGAAGGAGGACATTTTTCAACTAAAAATACTTCACATAAGAGCCCAGAGAGGAGAAGGACAGAAAAGAAAACCCAGATCTTGGCAGATAATGGGCAGTAACAATGGCAGACCCCATACCCCAGAGGAGATTCAGCAGAGTTTATCCCTCTGCTGCCCAATTGGTTAGGAACACTAATAAACAGATGTAAACAAAACCTTTTCTTGTCTGAGAATTCTAGCCCACAATTTATTTCCATAACCCACATTTAGAGCAGTATTATTGTTCTGGAAGAGCCAGAGCTGTGTAATTCACTGTCAGTGTGCTCCTAAGCACGGTGAAGGCCACAGCAGCACAACCACATTTTATCCAAGCACTCAAGCACATTGCCTTACTTCTGGCAAAACCCCTGTTGTGACAGTATCATTTTAACAATTATGGCTACACAGAAGAGCTGACATAAAATTTTTCACTCATAATTTTTCCCAGCTCTTTAAAATACTGAGTCATTTGTACAACTGTGTCATTTGTATTAAAGGCACACTGACAGTTTCTTGAAATTTGAACAGGAATTTTACTAGAAGCTTCCCTGAACATCTAACGATCAAGCAACAGAAGTAGGATGTAAAATTATGTGAAATAGCACAATATGAGAGTAAGCACTTCAGGCTAAACTGTGCTTATAATATGATTAGATGCTTAAGGTTTCTTTTACAAAAATTGTATTTTAAAGAATACATTCCAAAAACCATTCCACACAGGGAGATGAAACCTAATGCTCTGTCTTACCAAGATCACATTTACAGCACAAATAGTCTACAGTGACATTAAGAAAGTGATGCAGCTGAACAGCAGCACTGTCAAGTAAAGGATTCACTCTTGTTTCCATTTAAGGGTGGTGGTTTAAATCCAATGACAACTTAGCCAGGAAGAAAACCCTTAAGAGCAGAAGTCATAAATGTGCCAGGGTACTTCAAACCATTAGGTATATAGAGATATAATGATAGCAATCTAGAGAGGGGGTTTTAAGGCAGTTTTGTTCTTTTAAGCTCTTACCCTGCCACAGGTTAACATCTTAGAAGCAATATTTCACATTTTATCCTTTACCCTACAAAATATATTGGCTCAATTTATGGAAATTTGTAACAAGTTATTTGTTACAGTAAAGTCAAACATAATCAGGCACACTCTGTTTTTGTCACTGAAAAAGCCTACTTTTGTTTTTGCACTGAAAACCAGTATTTTACCTGTACGAGACGGAAACTGGGAGGGAGTTGGTAAAGCAATATTGGGAACTGAAAGAGTGAACACTTCTGCTGGGGATTGAACAGATGGAGTATCTTCTGCTGGAGGTGTAAAATCTATTTCATCATCAAAGTTATCTTCAAATTCCTAAACAAAAGAAGTCTTAGTAAACAAGCTGGTTCTTGCCTTTAAATAAGCAATAATACATTTCTTCCAGTTTGAATGAGCAATGCAAAGGAAGCTTAGCTTTTTTCCAAGGATAGTAACAGACATTTAGTGTTCTACTCCTTATTTTCCATTAATTGCTGTCTTAAAGAGATTAAAGCATTGCTTTTAATAATCAAGGGGTTTTTGTTTAGTTGGGTTTTTGTGGGTTTGGTGGTTTGGGTTTTGTTGGTGTTGTTGGTTTTTCGCTTTGTTTTCTTTTTACTTTAAATGCTAGCCCTGGCTTTGAACAAATTACCGTGAACTGCTGAGGCCAAATATTCTCCATTTAGAAATGAGAGCAAAACTCAATTTTAGGAACACTGATTACAGACATTCCAAAAGTAACTATTCTCTGATGATAATTTCTCAAGAGTTTTGCTACAGTGCATATGCATCTTCAGTATTCTTATTCAACAGGAGTGTCTTAAACCCCACCAACAGACTAAGAAAAACAAAAGAAAACACAGGAAAACAACGAAAAGGTTCTTTACAGCAAAATTGTCTCAAGGGTATAACTTTTACTAGTGATCCTGATAGCTAGTTACTGTTTTGAAAAGGCATTAAAGACCCCCACTGCAGCAGGGACCAATTAGTTAAAACCAACAGCTGCATCAGGACTTCACAGCCTGTAGAAATGCAGTCCCTGGCTGTTTCAGGAGAGAGGATGGACAGTGACACTGCAGAGTATTAGCACAACTAATCAGGTGTTCTGGGTATCAGGATGCAGCTGAGAATTCTCACTTGTACATACATTGGTAACTTCAGGTCTTACCTTGAAATCTATCTCGGGGTCTTTACAGCAGGAGACACAGTTTGCCAGCAGAATGACCAGGACTACCAGAGTACACAGAGACAGAATCACAAAAGATGAGGGAACTTCAGCTGTAGCTCCTTCCCCTAGAAATAAACATGTATGCAGTATTATATACATATGTTTAGCACTCTAGGAAGTTCCTCCAAAGCATATTATCCACCTGCACTTATTTAAAAATGAGAGTCTGAACATTTAATCCCATGGATGTGATCAAAACTAAGAGGAAATTGAACAGAAAGGACAAACTGGCAAAATAGATCTGTGCTCCATCACCTGCCTGCAGCATTCTGGACTCACTTGGTTCCAGCTAAGAGGCCTCAGCCAACGTGATTTACTGAAGTTTATGATGAACAGTGATAGTACCAACCCTTGGGATTCCGTTTAAGTCAATAAATTTATACAGATATCCAAACATAGAGAGTAGAAATCTGGTCTTTTGGAAGACATTTCCCCTGAGCTAAAACACCTGACCTAAAGAATAGGCAGCAAGCAGAAATCCTCACCTAATCTGCACACAAATCTAAAATATATCTATAAGATATTTATTACTAGATATAAAATATATCTGTAGGCTATATATTACTATAGGACAGTACTCTCTCTTTCAATAAATGCATGTGTGTCTACCAAACACACAAGTTGCTGTCACAAATGCAATGGATGTAATCAGCTCCACCCAATTTCTGTTTCTTGTGATTCACTAGGTGATTTGTCTCCATTTCAAGAACTTTAGATCTCTAGCCATTTTACAAACACCTCCAAATAATCTTCCAAAATTTTATAGATAAACATTCTACAACACATTTCCTGAGATTAAGTCAGGTTATTACTCACACAGGATCAAAAGACTCAAATGGCATTTTAGAAAAATCTTAAGTTATTGCCAGGAGTATTAAACCTATTTTCCTGCCTGTTTTCATCTTCAGTAGAGAACAAAGACATGTGGTTCCCTAGGAGACCAGAGCACACATCTTGAGTTGTTTTTGTTGTTGCTGTTTCTTTCCAAACAGGTATTACCACAGGGATGAGAAGAGTAGTTGGACCACATCTGATTAAAATATATTTAGATATTACATCACTGTCAGAGTTTAACAATGTCAGATGACCTGGACTGACTGGATTTTACGAGAGCATCTGAGTATCAATGGGAACGTCTGGCAACAGGACACAGTGTAAATGAAGCCTCAAAAATAAGAAAAGCAGAAGCTGATCACGAGTTAAGGGACACACAAACTTGTCCACCTATCTCTTAAACCTTCAAAAAACTACAAAAATTAAGAGATTTGCAGGAAAAAAAAGCTACAGCTTTTCATCATGTTCCACTGAACACTTACAGAATATTTACTTATTTTAATTACATGTAAAGACTAAACTGACATAATAAAAATCCTGCTTTAAAGTCTGTCAGCACACTTTCAGAAGGTCACATTTTCTGCACAATTAGGAATATTATCAACACAACAAATAAAAGTTAGCAAAAATGGAAGGTTTTCAAACAAGTGATTCTGTTTCTAGTTTCCACAACAGCTTTGGCATTCTAACCTCATTAGGGACTGGGAATACTCCACTGCAGATATTGAGCATTGTTCAAACACAGATCAACAATGATGTGAGGCCACTCAGCAGCTTTTAGTCATAATTCTGAAGAGAACATAGTATCTCTGAAGAGGGCTCTCAATAGAACAATTTATATTCATTTAAATCAAGTCTTCTACATAACTCAATGGATATTTTTCAATTTCTAAGCATCAACAAGAAAAAAGGGGAAGATAACAGCTGCCTTATGTTTACTTCCTCCAGATGTTCAGTAGCCTGATGAAGGAGACTGAAAATTACCTGAACTGTAAATATAAGCATTTTGTGAAGTCATTAATTAGCTGAATTACTGTAACAAACACACACAGGTAATACAGCTGTAGATAAAATTTAAGAAATTCCTTTAAACTCCTAATTGAAACCAAATAATAAAAGGTAGCTTTACTACCAAAAAAAAAAAAAAAAGAAAATATTTATGTTACCAGGTATTACAAATTAAAATTATTATTTCAGACATTTTTCCAAACCCATCACACCTGATTTCCAAACAACTTCCTTACCTTCACCAACAACTTCACTGAAAGAAGAAGTCAACTCACCTCAGACTATCTACTGAACCGATGCAGATTTTCCCTAACAAACACCCAGGAACACATCACCACAATCACAACATACTCCTCCCAGTAGAAGATCAAGACTCCTGAACCCCCTCAGATGTTTCAAGCATTTGGGAAAGTTGGCCAAGCAAATCCCTGCACACTGAACTCAGGCACCAAGAGCATTGTCACTACTCACAGGAAGCACTTCTGCTGTTTGATGACTTAACTTCAGACCAGGTCCTTAAAGCACCTCAACTGCCAAGTGTATAAAACACTAAAAAATGCTATCAAACTTTGAGTTTCTGGTACACTCTAAAGTCTCTTTTGATGCCCACATAGCTAACATGAATTTTCCAGTGACTTCCTGTTCCCCACAGAAACTGAGAACTATCTCTTCTCACCAGAACCTTCTGCTCCGAACACCACACCATCTCCTCGATGGTCTTTTTGACTTGAAGCTGCTCTTTTAAAGTTTCCTTTACTTCTTTCAGTCCTACTGTTTCTTTTCAAGACCTGGCCAGGGGTTTGTGCCCCCAGAAGTACACCTACTGCAAGTCCATCAGCTGGTCTAGAACATGATGGGATCTCTACTTACAAACTCTCAGCCCTGCACTATCCCAGCTGCAGCAGCACAATCACAACTTCTATTCACACAAACATTATCATGCTCACTCCAACTTAGGATCCCCACTTTTGACCCCCAGCAGTTACAAGTTATCATAGCAAATCCAGCTAGGAGGATTCAAGTTCCTGATGATCTTAGGCCCAATTTATTAACACAAAGCAAGACATTTATTTAACTCAAAGTGGTTTATTTAACTCAAAGTGAGACATAATGAGCACTATCAATCATAAGTTGCATTTATTGTACATGTTAGATACACTGCATATGCATTCAGACATTTTATATGAAATAGATAACATTTTTGCTGGAATTCCTTCTGTAAAGGAAACTGCACATTTATCAAGCCTAAAGTCTAAGTGTTTTATGCAAGTTACACTGTTCCCCATAAGGTAACCATCTCTTTTAAGTGTCTTGGAAAGAATACCTAAAAGAAAAATATTGCTGCTGTTCATTATGTTACTTCTTAACCTTTAAATCCTTTTATAATTCCCTAGAAAAGAAATTGTGTGAATGAGAAGCAATTAATTGGAGAAAGTAGTGATTTTTTTCTTTTAAAAGCAAAGATCACCTTTGAAAACACAGCTTATCATTAATGGTCTGTTACGATGGAAGCCATCTAAACTTCCAAAAGCACAAGGCAATTTTCACATTAAGTTATGAACAGAAGCTTTAATACAAGAAAAATGCCAATTATCATGGGCAAGTTTCTGCAACAGTTACAGAACAGCATTTCAGATGACTCATACAAGTAAGAGCTACTTACTAAGAATTACAGAATCCATCTCTGTTTGGATAAACTTTGAAGTTTCTTACATAGTAATTAATAAGTAATATCTTTAATTTGCAGGGGTTTTTAAAAAATGAATGTAAAATTAAGTATTAAATTATGGCAACCTGTAACTGGGCTAAAATCTATTATAAGTGAAGCTATTTTAATAGCTTGCATGAATACATATTCAGTGATAGAAGTCACTGATTAAGCATTGGAACTGGTCTTTGTGACAAAGTGCTGAAAATGTGCTGCAGTATAACCTCGTTTGCATTTTTCAACTATTTCCATCCAATGATTAATTCACTGGAGCTTTGTAAAATGACTTGGAACTAGAAGATGTTTAATACACCCTTTTGTCTGTAAATTGTGAAAGTATCAAGGAATGATGGTTATTTATTTTACGATCCTGACTGAAAAAAGAAATCAGCAAGAAATCCATTCTAATTACTGCAGAGGAGCATTTTATACAGTCATCACACAAGAATTTTCTTTAATTAAAAAACGTGTTAAAAAACATTGTAAATTGAAATAATTTTAATATAAACCTGGATAAAATCCAATAAACACTCAGAATTTCATAATTATTGCAGAAGTCAAGATTCTTAATATTATACATTCTTGAGAAGTTAATAGATTTACTCAGCACATCAGTTTAAAACCCTACCATATTACCGTAACCCCATGCAGTAACAACCTAAGGCATCTTAATGTCTATCCAGAAGTCAGAATCTGTTCTTTAGGAAAGGAACCACCAAACAGATTAAGAAAAACTATCTCTAACATGGCAACAGTAAAAGGCTTCCTGTCAGCTAACACAAACAGTCTAGACTACTTTGCTTTGCTATATCCAAACTACTTAAGGCAGAGGAAGAGGCCTGGGTTATGTCAGTCCTATATTAAAATAAGCAGGAGATGAAGTGCGGCTGTGTCACTCTATGTGTTACTGCAAGGCTCACACTGCAAAATGCTTTACAAAGCTCTGTGCTAGGACATGTTCCATCCCAAAATGGCATCTAGGTGGTCCTAAATTATCAACACAGAAAATCAAGTATTCTTTCAAAGCTTCACGGGATTAAATACATCTATGTTATTTACCCACTTTTAGAAGTACATGGTATTATAAACAATTCAAAGCTCTGGCTGAGGCAGATATTTAATTAACAGCTACTGAAGCAGATTCCTCAGCACCTCTGAAGATGCCATTTCCTAAGCAAGTTCTTCACTAAAGCCAATATTTGAGCACAGCACATGATGAACTGTGTTGGCATTCTCAGGATCAAGTACAGACCTGAGAACACACACGTCAGTATTTATTACAATGTTTCAAGGGGTGGAAAATATTATTTTCATACAAAGCATATTTCAAAGCAACTTCTATAGGCCAGGATTCCCTATACCTTCTTAAGTTCCTTTTAAATCTCCTTTCTTCATAAGACAGTTGTCCAGCTACCAAATATAACACCTAAGGAAACACAAGCTCTTTTCTCACTAGAACTGTTTCCCTTCCCTATCCCATTTCCCAGTCTGCCCACAATACTCTCAAATACCCACATGTCATCCACCTGTGGCATCCTTTGGTATCATTAATTACAAGTACTGAGCATGCCAACTAGCCAAATATTCCATCCATGTTTACTTGCCAAGCAACAGCCTCCACTCAGGACAACACAGACCAGGAGTAGCTGCCCATACATGAGGGATGCTGGGCTTGCCTTTCTTCTACTACCAGATTATGAAAGGCCAGGATGTACTCTTAATTTTGGTTCAATGTGAGTAACCACATTATCAGGTTCTCAACCTTCAGAAAACTGAGCTAGAAAGTGCGTGATTACCACACAGTTCTAAGCTCGGGGAAAAAGGAAAGTAGATGTATATTCCAGACATTACCGAGTGCACCGCTAAAAGACATTCACTACTGTGATAAAGGCAGCGTAAGGCACAGATAAATTAAGCATTATTAGGGCACGGTGAACTTCAAGGGAGCATCTGATTTTAAGCTTTCAGCACAGTAGTTGCTATGCAACAACAGTCCCACTGCATAAGCAAGAGCCCATTTCCTTTCAAGAGCAGCTATATAACTGGCACTAATAGCTATAACTATTTCCAGCACAAATCTAGCATGACAGCACTCACTTAAACTGTCTCTTGGACACACTCAAATTATATGATCATGAACTAAGATGCTACTTTATGACACCAAGTCAGAACAGCGCAGTCTTTAAAATACTAATGAATGACCAAATCTAATTTTGCTTCCTAGCTATACCCAGGGCATCTTTCATAAACTTTGGGAGTTTACTTACTCTGCTTTTAATGAATATTAAAGCAACCACATTTAAAAGTGTAATATCACCCTAATTTATAGTGGTTTTGACAAATATGATTTTAAAAGCTATCCCAAGTTTCCTAAATAATGTTGTCATTCTCTTCTATGCCAGCAATTAAGTGGGAAAGTGCTATCGACTCCTACCCAGTTCTTCACAAGTCAGATTCAGATCATTATCTTTCCCTCATAAAGAGGTTCTCCTGCATTTATTTACTCCCTGAAATCTTCAGAGGTTTGCTACTAATAAGCACAAAACCATACAGACAGAACCAGGCCTATAAATTCAGATGGCCTGCAGGTAACAGGCAGAATACTAAGCCAAACCTCTACTCAAAATTATTTTGGACACATCAATTGTGTAATGCCCAATTTGTATGACAAGGTAAAGCACAACAGACACTGCAACTCCTCCATTTCACAATAAAAAAAACCCAACCAAACGCAAGCACATTCCACTCGTTACTGCATTCCTGTAATCTCAATTTTTTCCTGCTATGCTCCATTTAACAACTGAGCCAAAAAAAGCATCATTTTCAAGATTCAGTTTCAGCAGAAATGGGTGCAGTACGATTATTTAGTTGTGCAATGCTATATCACAATGGGCTTTAAAATATTACATTAGAAGAGCATTCAAATCACCAACCTTCAACTGAGATACAACACAAGCAAACAAAAACTTAAGTTTTGAAGGAGTGTTATTTGCACTTCAGACATTCTTTTGAAAATAAAATGAACAGAATTCTAGCGTGAGAGAGACACTCCAAATTCCAGTCGGCCCTTTGCCTTGAATGGCCATTACCAGTACATCACCAGTACTACAGGAAGAAACATTCCCAAGATCTCAGATGACTTTCATTGATTTAATGTCCTCAACACAATGGCAGCACCTTAGTGAAATCTAAAACGGGTTCCAAATGCCCAAAATATTTCAAGCAGAGACTGGAAATGTTCCTTCATTGAGCAAATCCCTAAGAACAGACACACAACGCTGCTTTAGGAACTTTTACATTTCTCAGTTTATACCTGAATTTTTCAGCATTCATCTTTTTTTGTACTTAAGCCACTCAACTAAAGCACAAATGTTTACTATCTTAAAACAATAACCTGGAACAAACTATTGAAACTTTTATTAACTGAAGAGTTATTTCAAAAGTCTGTCTTCTCATGACATTATTGCTATCCTTACATTGGATAATACAAATGTCTAAGGCATTACTAATAAAAGTAACCTTCAGTATTATGTACCTTTTTGCAAAAGCACTTTATCACCTGATTTTATTTTTCCTTCTATGGAAAACCTTACTTTCTAGACATAGTCTCAAGAAAAAAAACCTCTTGGGGACTTAAAGCTACAGCTATCCAAGTTACTTGTGCACAATTGTACCTAGTCTTTCTGAAAACAAGCAGTAACTAACAGCTTGTCAATAAAATTATTTCCTGGCTATATCTGAATTGTGTCACACGGCCTAAATCAAAGTCTGGCACTTGGAAAGACACAAGCAAAATGACAAGACTCTTCAGCAGTAGTGTGGGGGAAAAAATAATCAAAAGTCAAATACAAATCTGTTCCCATATTCTTCCAGACAGAAATTGAAGCATTTCATCCCTCTACTCAACTTGTCCATTACAAACCCTGTCTTACCCTAGAACTCCATTAAGTCCCTCATGGGGCAGGTGGGTGGGATGAAAGGCCAAGGCATGTGCAGAGACAATTCTTTTGAAAAACCAACAGCTTTTCTTCTTTACAACCATTAACCATCAGAAGTAAGGGTAACGAAGACAGCAACATGGCCATTTCTCACAGAGTTTTTCCCCATGAAACAATAAAAACCCCTCTGACACACTCCTCCAACCCATCTTGAGCTCTGGACATATTTCTCCAGTGCCAAAAGCCAGTTTCACAGTTAAATGTGTGTTTTGTGGACACATGACCCTGAAATATCACTGTCCTATGCAATAAGTTACAATATTTTCAAGAAGAAATCTTAGCTACTTCCTATCACAACTGGATGCGTAATTCCACATCAACAATTCTTGGCAAATTATCTCTGTCCTCCCATTTGTCCTTAAAAAGAACAAAAGTCTATCCTGCAGTATAAGCCAGCATTTTCTCAAACTGCTTTATCCCATACTCCCCCTAAATGCTTTTACAATGTGCTTCGAGTTTCTACATCTGCTTAAATCCACTTTGTGTGTAAGGGTGGCACAGGTTACATATCCTAAGGCAAGAACATCCCGGGCAATGCTGGACTCTCCCGGAGCACAGCATCTCGGAACAACACTGCTCTGATCCTCCTGTTTCTGAACACTTGTCCTGGCCTGAATATTGGCTGAGCAGTTAGTAACTAGCAAAACTCTGAGCTGGGATTAGTTTTACATTACTGACCTTATTCTATTATCCTACAAGTCTTCCCAGTAATGTCAGAGAATTACTCACACAACAGCATACTGCTCAATTTTAATAAGGACTAAATATAGGCTGGTACTTCAAGTGTTTACAGAGCGAGATCTGTTTGAAGTCTCAGTGCTAGAATCTCATGCTTGCACAAAGGCATCTTAAGACAAGGTAAAAAACATCCATGTTAAATAATTATGTGCCTTATGCCTTCATGGCAGTGTTTCTGGAAAATCTGGGCAGCATTATCATCTTGCAAATGTATCACTGACTCTTAATTGTGTGCATGTATGTGAGTGCATATATGTACATACACACACTCAAAATTCTGCTGAGCACACTTTATTCTGTACTGCTAGATATTGGTTTTGACAATTAATTCCTGCTCAAGCACATTTTTTTTTCATCTGCTATACCATTTCTCCAACAGTGAGGCACAGGAGTTGTAGATTTTTTTTTTTTTTTTTTTTTTTACACAGGAAAGACCACAATAATTCAAAGCAGCATGAGAAGATCACACATCATGGTATCTCAAACCACCAGAAAAGCATTATCTGCAGCATGGAAACCAAAACGACAGTATCTCTTTCTCCTACCATTTCATAGCAATATTGCCTTTGAAGAAACTAATTTCTTTCACTTCACAGGAAAGAAATCCATAAATGCAACTTTCATGTTATGGCATTTTCTGGAATCTTGATTTTATAGTAGATGCCTTTCCAACTCCAACATACAGCTGGGTTAAGAAACACAGGAAAGAAAGGAAAAAGCAGCATTTTGCAAAAAGAGCTTATTAGATCTATTTCTCATCCCTATTCATAGCTAAAGGATGCCTCGGAAGCACAGGCCATAGAGTAAATGACTGATTTTGGAGAACTGGATCTGGTCTACAGGCTGAAACCTTAAAAGTCAGCACTAAAAAAATCCACTGTTACTATTTTCTACATGTCTTTCATACCAAAGAAGTCTCAGGGTGCAATGGTAGTCCCAGAAGAGTCATGTCACTGTTAAGTCACTACAGTGATGCTTTCTTACCAAGAAGGAAACTTTTGTAAGTGTAGCAGTGTTGGCCAAGGTGTTACTTTGTACAGCATTTCATACTAAAAATCATTCCAAAGACAATTTACTGACAATGCACTTCCCACCACTACCTTGCCTAAGCTATATATGGCACAACACCTTGCTATAGACAGTGCTTAAAGCACTGCAGACTGAAAGGGCTATCCTGACACGTTTTGTACATTTCTGATTATAAAAGTCGACAAAATGTTTCTAGTATCTAGATGTTGCTCAAGACCTTTCGTAACAGCAGTACAATGAAAACAAAGAGCTCACAGAGAGCAACAAAAGCATTGAAGCTTTTGCACATTTTATCCAGAACTGCATCAAGCTCCAGATACTAAATGCCCAGACCAAACAGAAAGGCAGACCCAAAATAAAACCTAAGGAAGACTCCAGTACTCCATGTGCTGTCCTTCTGCTGCAGAACTGCAGTGTTAGTACTGAAACAGAACTGTGATTTTTGCAGCTCTGGCATTACACTGACTGAGGTCCCTTTATCCCACGCAGATAAACTGTGTGTGAATAGTGACTGAAACCAGACTACAGCAAATATCCAGAAAATTACTCCCAATCAAATTTACCAATCCAGAACGCTGAATCTCACAAAATCCTTTTTTTTATAGAGGGGCACAACCAGCACCCACTAATGCACCCTTTCAAACCAATGCCCAGCACCTGATGCTGCGACAACAAACCTTTAAACAGTCTCTGGCCAGTGCTATCTCAATATGCTGCAATGATACCTGAGGAATTATTAGATACACCCAAGCACTCAAGACGTGAGAAATTGCTTCAAAAAGTGACCTCCTCCTATGAGGACTCCTTTAGTTGTAGCAAAGTCCAGACACTTAAATAGCCACAGGCAGAGAAAGCAAAGCAAGCCTGTGAACAAAGCCTTGCGTGGAACATCCCTGCAGGCCAAAGTCAGCGTTGGCTTCTTACCTCAGAGTCAAACTCACGGATGGAAACAAAAGATAAAAAACAAATTTCTAGCTCTAGTTCTACGACTATTAAGTGCCTGGGACAGAAGCTAGAAAAAGAAATACAGGGAAAAGTAAACAAGTTCAGTGCTTGAAAGGGGAGGAAGGACAGTGCCATGAAAGGCACATACCACAATTAAAATCCCCACTTTAAAAGCAAGATTTTTCTTAACTTCCAATGATCCGAGTCGCTAACTTGCATACACTTAGAAAATCTTCTTATTATGTGCAAGAGTCACAGACATTTTACATGGTACCAAACCACGGGCCACAACTGCAATTTGGCCCCAGTCTGACAGAACTCCAAGTAAAACATCAAGCCAAAGCAACTCCAAAGCAACAATTTTCCCAGGAGTATATATATACTACAGAACTCATCTTAACACAAAAAAAAAAGTGACTTCATCTCAAAGTTTTAACTTGTCACCTGAGGCCAGCTGACTACACTAGATATAGCTGCAGGAATATTTAGATACTCTGGATGAACACCTCTGGATATTATATACCAATTTCTAACCATCTCTTCCTGGATCCTACATGACCAAGTCCATCAGCAGGGACTCTCTGCCACTGACACCCAACTGGGCCATTCAGTCCCAAGCCCAAGGTTCTCAAAAAGCAATCATGTAGGCACCGAGCCCAGCTGCCTCACTTCAACTGATCAGACTGTGTAGTCATCACAAGTGTGAAATTGAACACACCTGCTAAAAATGCTACCACCTATTCAAGTTTTACAGGACAATACAAGTGGTTTTGAGTCCTTCTTACTTTGTATTTGCAAAGACTTCAGAGAGCACAGAGATGATGAAAACACTTTGTCTGACATTACACACACACTTGATTCAGATGCTCAGCGGAATTAAGGTCAAGTATGGAAATCCAAGTCAGAACTGAGAGGCTGAATGTACATGTGAAGCTTTAGCACAGCAGAGCAGCCGTGGCAGTCTGTGATGCACTGTGTTTGGCTGCTGAACACTGCTGCAGGAGAGCAGTGCCCAAATGTCCTTACTTCAGCCACACAGCTGGTAGTGGAAGTCACGTTAGCCTGATGCACTGGGGGAAAATCACCAACACTGCAGGCTCAAGACAACTTCAGCACTTCAGTCTAGGAACTCCTTTCCAGCACAACTGCCCCAGCTCTCACCTCCAGTATAAAGTCAAACCTTAAATTCAGAACTATCACAGTACGTATCAGTATCCTTCTTTTCCACTCTCAGAATAAATTAAATCTAAGTTGGTCAAAGTAATTTTAGTCAGTAGCAGCTTCAACAGCTTGTTTTTCGTATTTCCTACAATAATTGCTAGGAACCTTACCAGTGAAACAGTTCAAGCCTGATTTCCTTTACCTCCTCTCCTTATTGTGGGATAAAAACCATATTAAGGTAGTTTAGAAATATAACATCAAAAATGCAGACAAATATAGAACACCTCATCAACGCACGCCTTCATCTGCAAGAACTATGAAGCCACACTTGAAAAGGGCGGCATCATTCATCTCGATCAGGGCCCTGAGAACCTGACAGCTCCCCAGCCATCCAGTCTGGCAAACTTCCACAGCATTTCCACAAACTGGAGCATTTTTGCACAAGGAATCCAATCTAGTCTTGCTAGAACCTGCCCATCACCACTTCCAGCATTCCAGCTTCCTCCCCAGAGGAGAAGTTAATTTATTACAGGTATATTCCATGAAACATTCTGTAAAATTCCTTCAATAATAACTACAGGCACTTTCCTTCTTTTTCTGTGGATCCCATCTTTCCTATTAAAAGCAACACACATAAAAATGTTTCTCCATTGTCAAAGAAGCAACCATTCTTGTTAGGTGAAGAACCGTGGGATCTTAAAGTAATTTTGAAACCAATTACTAATCATTCTATGAAAAGCCCATTAAATTCTTCACAAGTTTTCAATCCATATGTATCAGACCAAGTGTTACAGGGAACTGCAAAAACTGCCAAGGCCCAGAATGGAGCCCACCACCACTTGCCAGCCCCAACACAGGAAATCAAAGCAACCTGTCATGGGACACAAGAGGGACATTCACAACACGGCTGATTTGTTTTTAAACACAACCCATGACTCTTAACCCTGCAAAATAAACTCACAGGCTTGTCTTCAGACAGGTTATAAAACCTGCCTAGAATGACAGAGAAGGTTCAAGCTGAACCAGTCTCATTGTCATCCACTGGGAAGCTATTCAAAGGAAGGAGAAAAAAAAAACAAGGGCCTTGAAGCTTTCCCACTGGTTCCTGCTGCTTGTACAGGTGATGACACAGGACATGTTGCAGCCTAAGAACCTGTTGCACTCAAACCCACCAGGCACACATCATTTCAGTCAGGAGGCAGTCCTCCCAGCAAAAGCGATGCCAGTGAAACTGGAAAAGGTTCCTAGTGAGGCCCTAAAGTTTCAATACTAAATATCCATCACTAAAGTAATCCAAATACATTGTCTCTTATTACACGGACAAAGCCACAGCAGAGAGCAGCAGCTTCATTTCCTGGAGTTCACCGGGTTTCCCATGACAGGATCTGGGCAGTTGGCTAAACTTGAGATAACATCCCATGTATACATACTTTGGCCTAAATATAACCAAAATCTACATATAAAATTACAATATCTCATTCATGGTGTATGAGTCCAATATCACAACATCATAAATATTTCTCTTAGCAGTACTGCATTTGGCAAACTTGATTCAGTCTTTTAAAAATACAGAATTAAAGAAAACCAAACAAATAACACTTTAATACTATGTCCTGCAATTTGTCCAATCAGCTTTTCATTTTCAGAATAAAGCTTTTTACCAGTGCCAGGGAAGTTATGCTTTGTTCCCCCATCTTTGTAAGGTACATGCATAGTCCTAATAGCAAAGAGGAAATTGTATTAAAAAAAAAAAAAGAACACTTTGACATTTCCTCTTAAATAGAAAAATTAACTGCATTTCAAGAAAAGTAAGACCCAGAAAAGGCATAAAAAAATCCTCCATACAGAACTGATTCTGCTGTCTTACCTCACAGCTCAATGACAAATTGATATTATTTGGACAAAACTCAAGTATTTTATAAATTAAAAAAATTACCATTTAGCATCAAAGGAAATAAATATTTAACTGACAGTTTTCTCTTTTTCAGAAGTTTACTTTTATACAAAATATGAAAGACCTCAAAGCAGACTGATGGAGGGAGTGACTTATGAACAATTCATAAATGTTCTGGGAAGAAAAAACGGGGAAAGAGACACAGGTCCAAAAATGAAGGAAGTATGGGTTCCACTCCCAGTTTTGATACTTCGTGTGGAAGAGCAGCCAAATTACCTAATCTTTGTGCTTCATATCTTTCCCTCCCCACTGCTCCTCCCTCAACATCTTGTCTAGTTGAGCTGTACAACTCCTCATGGCTAGAAGGGAATCTCAGCACACATTCAAACCAGCCCAACCCTAACAAAATTCTCTCTCAATACAATGTTATGCTTGTAAGTCCCAATGAAACGCCAACAATAAAAATGAATCAAAGACATAGTTGGTACCTGTGAGTCCTAATAAACCTCTGATCAGTCACTCCTACGACTACGAGGACATATTGTTTAGTTTGTGCTTTTAAGACAAACAGGAAAATAAGCAGGGAAATCGAAGGAATTTAGCGTTACCTAACATACGAGAGAAAGAAATGTGAACTACATGACTATTTAGAGAGCCCGGCCCGGGGGGGGCCGGGGGGGGGGAATCCGACTAATCTGACGGGAAAACAGGGAAGCGCCGTCTGCCCTGAAGAGCCTCACCCAGGAACGGGAATCCCGGTGATTCACAGGCAAAACCAGAAAAAGAAAAATCCCGCCGAGCTCTGTACAGGCGAAAACAGCAGCACTATAAGAAGAAGGTCTGCGGTAAACGCACACAGAGAGCAAGCCCGTAGCTCAGTGTCAGGGGTCTGAGCGATCCACAGCGGGATATCGCTCACTGCCACCGGCAGAGCCGTGACCTACAGCTGGGGATCCCCATCCGCCCGCCGTGCCCTTCCCGACGCTTCGGCGGAGCCCTGCCCGCAGCACGGGGGAGGGACGGGGGCTCGGAAACCCGCAGTGCCGCCGCTCCCGGGCCCCGCCACGGAGCCGCACCCCCAGCCCCGCTTCCCCGCGCTCACCTGCACCTGCTGGCGGCAGCGGAGCCGCTTCGCTGCTCCCCACGAGCGGCCACAGCAGAAGGACGAGCCCGAGCAGGTGTCGCGAGCCGAGGAGCCGCGGGCCACCGCCCCCCCGCCGCCCGGCGCTCCCGCCGAGCCCCCCGCGCTGCCGCATGCCGTCCGCTCCCGGACCGAGGCCCGACGCCGAACGAGGGGCTCGAGGTTCTCAGCGACTCCGGGGAGC
>QWTY01007801.1:0-21135 GCA_008033365.1 Pseudorectes ferrugineus
AGGTAGAGCACGCTCTTGGTATTCTCTTATCCCCATTTGTGCTGTTAAATATTTTAGGAACATCATACCATAGCACAGAATACAGCAAAACCTGTTCTACAGGGAGTAGAGAGCTTGATGTTAGATCTAGAATAACTACTGACAGGTTTCCAGACAACTCAGGCAAGTATTACCGGTTTCTCCTCAGCCTACTTTGCTGCATTAGTTTGAGGCTACTACAGGCTAAAGTGCAGCTTATCTTCAGATTACTTCTTTGGCACAAAATCTGATATGAAGACAAACTACAGCAAACAAGGCATATAGAAAAAGACCTCCAAATGCCAAATTTGAAATGTACAAGTGCCAATGCCAGTGGGCATTTACTCACCCTCAATCTCTCAGTAACATCATGTACTTAGCTTCCTTACACAGAAAAATGAGAATATTTTAAATTGTGACCGAAAAAACAGAATTAATATGCAGGCATAGAAGATGCATGAACTGTTACTGCTGGGGATAGCTGGAGAGAAAGCCTTCTTTTGCATTGTACACTGATAGTCAAAATTAAAATTAAAGGCAAAAGAAGCTGCTATATTACTGAAGTATTCTTTACATTCTGCCTCTAGCACTGTGTGGCATTTCAGTATTCACTCACTTAAGCACCAGTGGCAAAATGGTAATCAACCACCCTGAAAAACCGGTTTAGAGCACATGCTGGAGGATTGATCTTATCAGTCTGTGAACACAGGAGAGCCACTGAAGGATCTCATCCAAGTCTTGGTTAATGGCTGCCCCTTCAAAGCAAACTCCAAGGGAGCTTGGAGAGGCCCTAAGAGAGTACTTGGCATAGGCAGTTTGCATGCTGTGAGTTTCTCACCATAAACCTAAGACAGATTTCTCCCAACATTCAGGTGACACATTTCTACAGAAATTAAAGAGGCAGGATTACATGTGCAGGAACTACCAGTGAACATTTGGATCAAGGCTCATTTACCTTGTAACTTTTAAGACTTACACACATGTAAATCGCGGTTAAAAACTGCCTCTGAAGTAACATCAGATGTACATCATAACATGAGCAGCAGATACAAATTCCCCTCAGTGGTTTGTTCAGCCAAACCTCTACCACATTCCTGAATTAATATTCTGATGGTTCCAGATACAAAGTGGAAATCTGACAGAAGACAAAAGTGACTGAATGAATGATCCAGACATTTCCTTAGCTTGAAAAAGCCATATTCAAAGTCTGTCTGACAAGACTTACACAAAATCTGCCCTTAAGTCAGCTGTCAGAGTACTGATAGATTACCAATAGATTCAGTAAGCAAGAAAAGCTTCAGTTCAAAGGTACGTAATTTAAATTGAGAAAGGGGTTTAGGAAAAACCCAGGGCTGAAATTTTTGCTCTCTCCTCAAACTCTAGTGGAAATGGTTATTTTCAAATCAGTTATCTGCATTTTCCAGGCAGTGCAGTTAATATCCAAAGAAGGCTGTTCAGAATACTGTGAGGAGGCAACCAAAAAGAACCACAAATCAAAGAGGAAGAAGTACCAGAACACCACAAACAGAGGCAGAATTAAAAAAAAACAAAACCAACAACCAACCAACCAACCACCAAAAGAAAGAAACAAACAAAAAATAAACAACCACAAACTGGTGACAACAAAAGCTGAAGAATTATCACTGCAAAAACATCTACTTTCTGATTTTCTGTTCTCAGGCAAGTACTATCAGCAAGGCACCAAATGAAATTACGTTTATTGACAATGTACAATGCTCTCTTAACATAATCAATAACTTCTACAAATATAAGCCAAAGACCGTGGATTCTCAGAGTCTCAAGAGTTAAAAAACAATTACTTTGAGTCTCAAAATAACCACTGACTTTTGAACAAACAACTTCAAGAACTGTTTTCAGCCCTGGTCTACTTTTTGTAGACACACTTATATCCAATATGTTGGTATTAGCATTTCTGACCGTACACAGAAAATGGTGTTTTTTTCATAGTATCTAAAGACTCAAGTCAGCAATCAGCATTACTCCATTAGAAAGGAAAAATAAATGAAATAGCTCTTTTCAAGTTTTTCCTTTTTCATCAGCAATTTGCCAACTTCTGTGGTCATTAGAAAGTTAATTCTGGGACTTCTCTCAGAAAACGAAATGGAGTCCATTGTTAGAAAGCTTAACTTCAGCAGATTAGGGAACATAACCTGAAGTATTTTTTTGTAACTCTGTATTGAAGTGATATGAAAGATCCCATTCTATAGTATTTCCACTGACAATTTCTTTTCTATCAAATTCCAATGGCTCACATCACAAAGTGGACTTCATTCTGAATTACTGTGACATTACCAGATAGCAAAAACTTGGGTTTTTAAAAAAAAAATTAAAAAAAAAAAAAAAAATCTGTGAATCTTGAAAGGAGATTTAGTAAACTTGAGAAAAAACCAACAGTCTACTTACTGGGACACTGGGAGTTTTCAAAGCTGGTGGTGCTGGCAGAGCCTCTGATTCTGGCTGGTTCCAGTGTCTAGCATTATACACTGCTTTTGTGGGAGACTAGAAGATAAAAATAAAAGTTATTTCTTAAGTAAACTACCGGTAGTCACTATACACTTCAAAAATTACTGTAGCAATACTGTAGCCAAACAAGGAAAATGAGCCTCATTTTCCCTGCTGTACTCCCAGCAACACAAGTTCTCAATATCACATGTACTGGAAAATCAGACAGACCTCGAAGCATCTGATGGTTTTAAAGACATACAGACCCACTCAAAAGGCAAAAGACATGATATGTATGTACTTAAAGAATTTTTTCAGTTGTTCCATCTCTTAAATTTATTCAAAGGCAAAAGGTCTGCAACCTTCCTATAGACAAAAACTGACAGCTCTGGGGGAAAAAAACATGTTAGCAAACACCATGTCAGTAGAAATATGACTGGTTTAGAATCAAAATGCAGAACTGATATAGACTTTGATGCCAGGAGGGATAAAAACACTCCAACAAAATGCCTTAATCCATATTAATAAATTAAGCAGTCTTTTTTTCCTCTTGCTCAAAAATGTGTCAAGGCAAATCAAAATGCATCAAAATTTACTGTCCTTGAATTTTTGGGAAACATAACATACTCCTTAGCGGAAGCAAAGACAGAATTCTATTTCTAGCATTTGAGTTTACCAATCTATTTGCATAGTATTATTCTAGACTAATACAGCATTACAATTTTCACAATTTCCCACCATGCCGTGTATCAAGCGAACTCTAAGTACCTGCTTCCTGATAGCACTTACACAGCATTTTAATTGTGAAAAAATAATTTCAAATTAATACTTTTCTGTCAAAATACAACATATCAATTTTTTAACCCAAATACAGCTCAAGTACAGCCCACAGAGGGCCTACATGTGGCAAGTCTTAGTACCAGCCGGGACGGAGCACCACTCCTTAAAGTGCAGCAAGGTTCTGGCATGTCAAAAGCTAGAAAGCCAATTCTGTATGTCAAGGGTTTCTGTATTATTGCAGAGTAAAACTCTACTGTGCTGCATCCTTCCATTCTTCACAAGAGAAAGCCCTACCGAACAAAATTTCAAGGAATATTAGCAGAATGAAAGTCTCAACTATGAGTTTTCAGAGCCCAAAAGCACTAAACCATTCCAGTCTCCACACAAGAGAAAAGCCTCTTTCCCACCTAGAGCGTGCTTTGATGTGGCCATGAGAAACTTGGATTGTTAAATTATGTTCCTAAAGCAGTGCTCATGTACCATTCATCAACATGTATCTTCAGTTTCATCAGTTTTGGCAAGGAAGCTCTTTTAGACAATATCTGTTCAGCTCAAAAAGTGAAACCAAGAAACCAGTTTCATGTCCAGGATACTACAGTTACA
Source organism: Pseudorectes ferrugineus (assembly GCA_008033365.1). NCBI lineage: Eukaryota > Metazoa > Chordata > Aves > Passeriformes > Pseudorectes > Pseudorectes ferrugineus. Next base: position 3,865 of record QWTY01007801.1, read on the forward strand.
AGAGGACATCTGGGCCCACAAATAGGAAGAAAGTGTCATATGGATCCCTATTTGAAAAAGGTTAAAAAATGGTTCAGATGTTAACTCTGTTTTCTCCTACACCTTTCAGAGCAGCAAATATTTACCCGGAATCTGACTCAGGGTCTGCAATGAACAAAGGACAGACAATTTACAAACAAAGTTTGGTTTTTTTTTAATCAAGAAAGATACAAGTTTCACAGATATCTGCAACGGAAAAGAACCACTGAGTGTTTTTGTTTCTTGAATTGCTCCACACTTCATCTCAGTGCATATTTAAGACTGGGAAGAGAGGGTATGTTTCTGAGTGCCCTATCCTGGCATACAGGATAATTCAAGGAAGTAACACACTCTGTCAAGTAACCTGCACAGTACAGGGTATCACAGACCAGTCTGGGTTGAAAGCCCCTGCCTGTGCCCCACCTGTGTGTTCCTTTTCCTTCAGGCCTTGTGCTCCACGAGGAGCCAAACACAGCCCCTGGCAGGCACAGGGGGAGCAGGGTCTCGCTGGGTTTGAGCTTGTCTTGGAGAGGCAGCAGCTGGGCTGGGCCCTTGCTGACCACAGCACAGAAGTGCCTGCAGTCCCCTTGGCTTTTCCACACCTCTGCTGCGTACACACGCACACAGTAAGGAGCCCCAGCCCACAGGAAGCACGTTCAGTGTTCGGGAGGGAGTTACACCAAACAGCACAAACAGCTGTGGCAGTGCAGCCAAAAGGGCCACACAGCATTAGCGTGTTTCCCTCAGCACAGGGCAACAGCTGATGCGTAGGGAAGAGTTCAACAGGGCAAACAGATAAAAGCAAATTCCTTCTAAATACCCAGGGCTCACAGGCTTCCAAAGATGGCATGCTTTTTATTTAACAGGCAAAAATGGGCTTTTCTTCCCCGATTTCCCTTAATCCCTTACTAAATCAAAAGCTAGGGCATCCCAAAATGTTTTGTGACATGGCACTTTACAACTTAAGCATTACTAGTGCAATAGAGAAAAAAGGCTACTTTTTTACATAAGAAAACAAGTAATGCCACCAATAAATGTCTATTCTGAGGAAAGAGGACATCTGCATTTAACAGCTCTCTTGTAACAGAGCCTGAAGTGTAGCTGGAAATAGAAATACTTAAAAACCTCAAATACCTATGGAAGGTTCGTTTTAGCCACCATTCCTTGTAGTATCTTCCACTTCTAGATCAGAAAAGATCTAAACACGTGATTGGCCTGTGATTCCATATCTTCCCAGTAGCATTTCCTTAGACACTCTACCATCTCCTATCTGGTCAGTCTCCCACTGCCTGCACACAGCTGATCCACCAAAACACACCCGCAAAAATCCAACACCGCTTTCTCAATGAAGTATATTCTAATCAGTTCTACACATTATGCAGAGACTTTGGAGCCTCTCTCACAACTCACATGGACTTTGACACGGCAAACACATCCCTGCTTTCCAACCACCTCTTAATGCAACCTTCCCATTTTCCCTTCCAACACAGAATTAGGGTGAATTTCCAGAACAAGTGCAGAGAAACTGCGCCAATACCGATCAACCAGTAAGCACTGTGTGGACTTGCTTTGGATTACTGTGTGACAGAACTGAAGCCAGGGAAAGTATCAAAGATCAAATGAATGCTAGTGAAGAAAGACTTTTCAGATCACAAAAGAGAAGAGGTTGGTTTGTTTGGTTTTGGGGTGGTTTTTTTTTAAGGCAACTCAAATGCTTGTGATAACAAGCTTCCCTGAACAAGCAACACTGATATTTAAGCAGCAGTAATTTAAGAAACTTTCTCTTAAAGACAAGAAAACCTTGCAATTATTCAAATAATGCATACTTTTCTTTAATAATTTCTTCTCTCAAGATTAACTTAGAATAGATGCAAGTGGAAGTACATCGCTCCTTTGAATTCTGTGTTCTTAAGGCAAATAAGTTCTGCAATATTAATCAGCTGTAAGAGCTTCTGCTGAATAGCAGAGGAGTTTCCTTTTTTTGTACATCTAGAACTGACAGCTGCTTACACAGAGATACATGTCTGAAAGACTGCAAATATTCCAGGGAGGATATAAGGCATATGGTACTGTGGGACTCTGCATGTGGTTCTGGGGGATGAGTGGAGATACAAAACCAGAACTAATGCCAGGGATTTTACAAAATGCACAGAGCTGTCGCTTTTATAAGATCATCTCCAAATGGCATCAACTATGGGTCATGCTTAACCTCCCATCCCTGAAAGCCCCAAAGCTGAAATTTTCAGGAGCTGGCACTCTGCACATACTGATGCAGCACTGCCTGCCATTCATAGATGTAAGAATAGCAGAAAATAAGAGCCAGGGACATGAGTCACACAGAAAATACTAGCAAAACGAGAAAGAGCATCTATTTGCAGGCAAGAATGCTTTCCAAGGTAGAAGACAATGGCAAAAGAAAACCTAAGAACATTTAAACAGATATCCTGATAAATGAATTATTTATATCTGAAGTGCATTCAGTAACACTGTATGCCAGATGCCTGTCAAAATGACAAGTTCCAAAAAAACCCCAATAAACAAAATATATGATTTACCACTCTGTATTCATAATCATTAAGAGTATTACCCTGTCCTGCATGTCTCACTTAGAACAGGGAAAAGGTAACAAGCATGTTATGCAGCACAGACATATTCATAATGGACTGTTCCTTTTGAAAAGGGAAAGGAATGAACATCACTCAGAGCAATGAAAAAGAAATCACGCTTCAAAGCAGGAAGATGGAGTATCAGTTCAGCACAGGCTGAGCCATGCGTATAGAACAGAAAAAAAGTTAATCTGGACTCCAGATAAGACAGCAGTTTCCAACAGCAGTTTAGAACCAGCACCAAGTCATTTTTCTAGTGTTCAAAATCTGAACTGAATCTCCATCATTTGGATCACAGTAGCAGATTAGTGCCAATGAATCACCTCTGGGTGCCATGGATCACTTAACTGTGAGGTGCTACTCCATTTAAATACAAAACACATTAGGCACACACGTAGCCAGACAACTACAAGCTGTTAGTCAGACAAGGTTGAAGAGTATCAGACAACACAATGAGCAGGTGAAAAAAATGTCACTGAAGCTTTTCTTGCATCAAACTTCTGAAGAACTGCATAAATGCTTTTTCTTCCTTGAAGCTCAAGGGGAGGCCCACAGGGCACAAGATGATGGGTCCAACACTGAAGTGAAACGTGAAAACAACTTAAGAAAGAGGACAGTTTAATAAATGAGATTCATTAACAGAAATAGCCAATGATGCTCTGTATGCTGTTTATGCTGAGTGTACTCAAAACTGGTCAGCTCAGAAACAGAAGCCATATGGTTACGGCCATTAATTTGGCCTGAAACCTCTATTAAGTCTAATTAAAAGGGACAGGGTACAATACTTTAGACATATCACCACAATACTGGAAACATAATGCTTTCCTCAAGAGAAAACAAAAACCTGCACTTGCCTGCAAGGAACACCCTGGCACAAACACTTCCCAGCACAAATCACTCACACAAATTTCCTGCTCTCTTGGTTGTAAAAGGCAGAGAGAAGCAGGCAAACACAGACACACGTGTCCCCCTCCCCTCCCCCCGTTAATCCTAATCTACCCAAAGTGTATCAATCTACTAACAGGAAAGCCTTACAAAATTGTACCTGCAATGAAATTCCAGAGGTCACACGGCTGGGGTGTGCACACACCCACAGAAGAGTTTCCATTTGGATCAGTATAAAACACTGTCCAAATAAATCTCCCAGATGTCCTCGGTTACGACACTGGGGTTTGCATCACTGAGTCTGAGGACACTGACCTGATCGCTTCCCAATGTGACCAAAATTCAGAGGCACCTCCAGAGAGCACCCACCTCATGCCAGCTGTTACTGGACATTGCCTACATCAGGTCAAAACAAAGCTAATATAAAGTGAAAACTTTGAAATGTGTGCAACAAGGACACTGGGCCCTCAACAGCACCGATTTCCCCCTCAAGACATGCTCCTGTCGCATGGTGCAATTATCAAATGTGCATCAAGTCGCAGACGGAGCTGAGTGAACCAACCATGCTCATACAGTATACGGGAGCTGCGAAGACAATTTTGCGTATTCATCTGCATATAAATTAAGCTCCCACTGGCAAATTAAACTGGTTTATTTTAATCTCTTTGAGCGTTTTTCCCATTTTAGAACTTCCTACAGGACTGAGACCTTGTGCAATGTAACATTTATCCTACACAGCTACCCTGTATTGCCAAATTAGTAAAACATTAAGTTAATTACTGGGACTACAAAACTGATGTGTGTGTGAGTTTTTTTGCAGGGAATGTTGAGGATGCAAGAGAGAATCTAGTTTCAAAAATACTTTAATGCATCCTTGCTTCTTGCCTTACAGCTAATACCAGTAGGAACTGGAAGTATAAAATGCCAAGTTTCCACTGTGACATTAAACATTTTCCATTCAACTTGATTTTTCTACTTCCTGAAAAGCCTAAGTACGTACAAGGGGAGAAGGATTTCCATGCTTATTTTTCATTTGTTCCTCTTGTCTCTATGAGGCCTGTTACGTTCACTTTGCATCCCCACCCTTCTCAGGCAAAGCTGCTACCATCGCTGTTAACACCACCTAGAGAACAGGCATGTCCAAGAATGTTGCTACCACAGTTCTACCCCACAGCTGCGTATGCAGGACACATGAGGAAGCAGTTTTGCCAGGTGGAAGGATCTCGGCTTGGCATCTACCAGAACACCCTCTTCACCACAGTTTAATATGAAGGAGTGAGAAGAAAATAATTTTCATCAGCATCAAATGATTATCTTGAAGTGAGGAGACCAACTCCTGGCATTTGCTTTCACTCCAAGATGGCTTTGAGGTGCTAAATCCCAGCTCAATTCAGTAAAATTACAGCAGCTACCTCACTCTTCAATTTAGGTGACTAATCTAAAAACCTGCCAGTCCTGACTGGTATCCTGCTTACTAGTTTACAGAGTAAGAATTGGTTTTAGTCTATTTACATTAATAATAATAAAAAAAAGTCCCTAAATGGTAAGCACTTGGAAGCCAGTATTAAATAAATATGCTTATAGAAGAATTCAGTTTTGCAAATGTTAAGTGAAATAACAGTATCAATATGAGGCTTTGGTTTTTAACAAATCAGCTATTTAACAGATTTATTCTCACCTTCTATCATATCTTACCTTTTTAAAAAATTTATTTTTATTCCAGCAATATAAAAATTGCTTACCATACACAAACTGTTTATAACTGGCTGGCAGTTAGAACAGCTCATCTCTTGTTTATCATGCCAACAAACATATTTGGACAAAAAAATCCCCACAAAAACCACTTCAGTTCGGGACTGGGCAGCCAATGTGCCAGAAGCACCAACCAGCAAATGAAAGGAATGCACTGCAGAAGCAGCAACAGGCAGTCACAGGTTGTCAGCTCTGCCCAGCACCGTTTGTCAGCCTGCTGACAGACAGACTGGGCTTAGCACTGAACTGAGATGTCACAGGATATTTCAATTGCCCAAATTCAGCTTGACTCCTCAATGGAGTTAAAACAGCTTATGCCAACTAATAATCTTTCCTCTTAAAAACAAGCCATTCTGACTTTCTAAATTAGGATGCAAAGAGCAGCTCAATGTGCATAGTTATCAGCAGTTTAATATCACTGAAAAAATGCTTTATTACAACTGTTCATCCTTAGAGTAAGGACACTCTTTAGATAAAGGTTATGCAAGATGAAGAGAAGCAGTTCTTTTTAAAATGAGCCCAGCCCACTCTGATCCTACCATTATGTGTATAGAAAGGGCTATGACTGATACAGCAAAACTTTTGAATTATGATTCCACTGCTGCTTTTTCAGGACTATTTATTTAAAATCAACTATGGAAAAGTAATTAAGCAAAATCACACAGGTTTGTGCACTTAAGACAGACTGATGTTCACATACTCTAAAACTTAAAAATGAAAGAACAAAGAAAAATCTTTAAAAACCCAATTTGGAGAAATGCTGATTCATTTGCAGGCCAGCAAAAAAAAACGTTACTTGCAGGATGCCTTTGATAAACATCTACTGTAAAGTATAGCACAAGCTAAGTGGAAAACTACAGACCACAGTGCAGCCTACTTTCTGTCCCCTCCCACACAAACGTCATTGTCACATTAGCCCTGAGATCAGCCAGCCAGCCCAGAGCCGTGCACGGGTTCGTACTTCTCCAATTTCATAACACTTTCAAAGACCAGGTATAAGCATTTCATCTTGAACTTCTGGTTTACTTAGACCCAGCATTTGTTTCAAACTGGTACTTATAGCTCCTTCTAGTCAGCATGAAACACCAGTGGAGAAAGCTCCTGTCAACCTGTAAAAGATCTCTTATACCTTTAAAACATGTATTACAACAAATCCTACTAGAAACAAAGGTTCACACATCAGTTTTATTTTCAGGTATTGACAGTTTCTGACAGTGCCTAACCTTATAATAGGAGTATGTTATTTTCCATGAGGAAATTGACCTCCTCATTGAAAAAAACCTGCCTATAGGACAAGAAAGATGCATTTAAATAATGAACTAAGGACTAGGTGCAGATCAGACTGAAGTCATACAGAAGAAAAAAGAAAATTTCTTCCTGGTTCAGCACTTGGTAACTGGAAATAAGTGCTCTTTACACAGTATTGATTTAACACGTCCTTCCAACTTACCTTTCCAAAGACCACACTTAGAAATCTCGCTCACATTTCTGTACTTTGTTGGGTACAGAAGTTATTCTTAAAACTTAACAAAAACACGAAAAGCAATAAATAGTTACAGGGTTATGACTGGCTCAGTTTTTCTCTTGGATACGAAGTTCAGCAGCAGTCTGTTGGCTAAGCCATGTCTGAAGTCAGCAATGCTTTCATTCATGTATTCGACACTACTGTCACGACTAACTCTACTAATGTCACTTGATCAAAGTGCTGCACGTAATCCTGCTAACGCCGCTGTGTTTGGTGAGCATTTCTCAGTTGCAATGTTGACTTAACCAGGTTAAGATGACTTAATCTCTCTTCTTGGGTTCCCTCAACTGAGTAGATACAATAGTTTAGAGTCTCCCAGTGAACTTGACTAAGATTTATGTTAAATGTTTCCTTTTTAGTGAGTTATTTTTATAGTAATACACAACATTGGGAAACTGAAGGCACAAGGAAACAGGAGTGAGCTGGTCGAGCAAAGGAAGAATAAAAGCAGCATAACCACGTGCTTCTGTCAGTATTTTTTGCCTATTTCAGGTAAAACCAGTCCTTATACTAGATGGGGCTTTGTTGGGTTTGGGACTGGGTTTTTTTGGTCGCTGGTTTTTGATGCATAATCCAAGAGGATCTCAGCTTTTCCTAGCACTTGCAGTCTACACTAGTGGAGGAACTTTCGAGCAATGCCATTGTTAAAAGTACTGTTACCAAAATGTTCCCAGGCACAGCAAGCAGTGAAAGCCAAAAGGAGCCACTAACCAGCACTAGGCCATGCCATACAGCAAGGCAAGGGAGCTCCATGGCAGGCAGACACCTGTCAATTAACAGCTAAACTGCACTAGCAGCTATCAATTTGATCTAGCACATCCCAATCAAATCTGTCACTATCTCAAACCTGTTGAGCCTCACGTTGGCTGCCAAAAAGGACTGTTGTGATTTAACCCCAGCTGGCAACTAAGCCCCACCCAGCTCCTTGCTTACTCACCCCCAGTGGGATGGGAGAGAGCATCCAAAGGGTAGAAGTGAGAAAACACAAGGGTTGAGATAAAGACAGTTTAACAGGGAGAGCAAAAACCATGAATGCAAGCAAAACAGAACACGGAATTCATTCACCACTTCTTATGGACATGCAGTTGTTCAGCCACTCCCAGGAAAGCAGGGCTCCACTGTGTGGAACAGCTACTTGGGAAGACAAAGGCCATCACTCCAAAGGTGTGTGCCCCCTTCCTTCTTCTCCAGCTTTGTATATTGCTGAGCACAATGTCATATGGTATGGAACATTCCTTAGGTCATTGGGATCAGCTGTCCCCTCCAAGCCTCCTTGTACAGCCCCAGTCTCCTGGCAGGTGGGGTGGGATGAGGAGCAGAAATGGCCTTGGCTCTGTTTAAGTGCTGCTCAGCAATAACAAAAACATCCTTGTACTACTAATACTGTCCTCAGCACAAACCCAAAACAGCCCTGTGACAGCTCCTCTGAAGAAAATTAACTCTATTCCAGCCAAAACCAGCACACACCGGAAACTCTGTGGTGCAGTATTTGAATGGGCCAAAGGAAACACCATGATAATCAGGTTAGTGGCAAAGAGGTTTTTCCATACCTTTTCCTGTACAAGCCAATGTGTGCACAACAAGAGGAAAATAAAAAGCCCACTGATGTATTCCCATTCACTGGGTACATGTGGGAATGTGTACACAGTCGCAAACCAGGCATGTTTTCTAAGACTAAGATTTCAACAAGTGATTTTAAAGTCATTTCTCTGGGTATAGCAATACAAGAGAGTAAGAAAAAAAATTGAGCTAGCTTAATGTCATTTATAAACAGTGAATCTTCATTGCAAAAGTGAGTATTTAACTGAAATATGCCCATTTTAACTGGAGTCAGAAGTCATTAAGCAATGAATTAGCCTTCAGGTTAGTTTTTAGTTTGATCAGTAGTCCATGAATCACCAACGCAGAGTGACCATGCAGTGAGCGCTTTCTTCTTCATCTTACCGATCATAAAAAGCACATTTCACACTCTCAGGAAAATTTCGGTATTTTATAGGTGCTAAAATTGCATTCTATAGTAGCACAGAAGCTTCATGAAATATACTCAGTGCAAAAGATATCAACATCTAAGAAATTAATTCCAAAAGACTTGTTTCTAAAATTCACCTACTCTAAAGCATAGGAAAAAGAATCCTGATAAAGCAGTCATCTAATTGAAATTTCATGCTACTTTGAGAAAACATAAGACTGAGTCTGCTTCTAGTTGTGCCAACTTGAGAGAGTCAGTGCTTTTTTTCTGTTTTACCTCCTCTGTCTCCTTCACGCAGCTCCCTAAGTCTTCCCACGTGCCTCAGCAGCCCTGAAGAGCAGTAACAAAGATTACCGTTTCTCCCTTCCAGGCCCCTCAAGCTGAAAGGCTCCCATACCTTTTAACTATGATTTGCAACTCTATCTGAATTCTTGCCTTGAAATATTCAAAGGTAATCAGTATTCACCATGTCTAGGTTGGCTTCCTATGGCCACAGGCAGAACTAGGATCAGCACAGAGCTGCAGATCACTCATTATGTATTTTAAGAGCAGAGGGGCCATCCCAGAAAATGTGCTGTTCAGAGGACGTGGTGGTCCCTAGTGACATGCCGGACAACACAAACACTGAACTGACACAAAACACTAAGTATAATCATTAATTTTTAGGGCTGATAGATCAAAAGGTTGAGTTTGGGGGTAGACTCGTCCTCCCTATCTTACATTTTTAAGTTGGCATTTTTCAGGTTCCTATTTAGAGACAGATATTTTGCATAAGACCACAGGAAACCATTCCAAAGTATTCCTACAAAAACTGTTTCTCTTCATTTGCTGACTCTAGCTAAAATCTGTTGTGAAAGCAGCAGGAGCAAGAAATCTCAAGAAATATTTTTATGCTCCCTATTTTCAAGTCTTCAGTCTCAGTAGATTTGGACCATAGCAACAAAAAATTTCTTGTCTACTCTACTGGGTTTGCCTGCTAATGGAGAGTTAGTTTCATCTGTAGAAGGGGAACTAAGCTCAAAGGGGCCAGCAGGTGGGCGTATCCAGAGTTCCCAAACTTACATGCTAGAGCATGAGTTACCCAACAAGTTGAATTAAAATTGTAAACAGCTGCAAACAAACTTCTGCAGATGTTACTCATGTATGCTTCACACCCATAATTTGCAACTCGAGTAATGCCAATATTTATGTACTGTAAGTACTTAATTATGTTGCTATGGAATGTAACACTCCTCCTGTAACTCAGGCTCAGGAAAAAGTGGTTTAATTCACTTAAAAGCATGGCTCTGGTTGAGACTTTACTCACCCATCGTAATGTCCGTGGCTACTGCAACCAGGCAGCGATTTCAGTCCTTACGGTAAATAAAAGCAGTGTTTAGAAACACTGTTACTCACTAACTCAGTGATGTTGGTAATATTTTATTGTAAATACACTCAAAGTTTCAAGAATTGGACTTCAGCATTAGGAGACAATGGTCAAGTTTTCAAAACCACAAACATGGGTGAGAGATCTACTGAATACAAACTGGAAAAAATACTTGCGCTTTCTGGATGTGCTGAAATTTAATGATAGCACCTGTTGCTTCCTGAGTAACAGAGGTGTTTACTTGGCAGCTCAGTCTGATGCAGTGTCACAGCTTTGAACACCACCACCTAACAGAAAATATTTAATACTGTATCTGCTAGCTCCTACAAGAAAAAATAAATGGTGCTGAGACAGTGAAGAAGTTCCAGAGATTTTTTTTTTAAGATCATTTAGTTATTATGATCAGGTTAATACTTTTAGTTCTTTTTTTTCCCAGAATGAAAATTCCCTTAAGATACAACTAAGATTAAGAACCTATACCCATATTTTAGGAAGATAATTATAGCATCTCTAATTACCATCAGAACAAGCTTTACAAGCTTTTTTAGTAACTCCATGTAACAGCAGTATGATTAGAGAACATTAAAGTTTAAAATCTGAATCTCAATTACAGCAACATCTACTTCTAGGTCCATTATATCACTACAGGGTCAAAAAAGCTGTTTCGTTCTCAACTCTCCCACTTGAATTGAGTTTTTTCCCAACTGAGAATTTTCTAGAGTTGAAACCACTCTCTCTTATATAGTATGATATTGCTGTAAGGCTTCCCCCCCCCCCGTAATTTCACTATATATACATTCAAAATTAATTAAAACCATTTTCATATAAAATCTCAGGGATTTAAAGAATAAAAATTAAACAAGAAACACATGAAATGCAATTACAGAATATCTGAAGCATATAAATATGTAAATTTTTTAAAAAATTCTGTATTTACCAGAACACCCACAGCTGTTTTATGCTGTTAAAAAAATACAGCTGAAAACGTTACAGTTAAATTTACACTTCCTGTACTTTTGTTTCTCAGTGTACTGTAACATGTTCACTGATAAGAAGCTGAATTTTAAAAAATGATTATTTAATCAGCAGAAGCTGAGGAACTTTCATCTTCAAGAAATACTATTTCAGTTCTGAAAACACCTCCTCACTTATCTGACTTCAGACTCTGCAGGCAAGAGCTTCCCATTCTGTCCAAAGTCAAAGCAACAAGTGACACTTCTTTTTCAAAGGGCATCACAACTGACAGGACCTACTGGTCATGTGCCCTCCCACATGAAAATATTCCCCTGCATGTTTTGAGAACTAAACCAAATTTTTCATCCTTTCTCCACTCACAAATTTGTTTTTTTAAATGAAAACTCATTATATATCAACACAACTGAGGAGATAATAAATCTTCTGATTCTGGAAGACCAAAATAAAAAAGGCACCTTGAAAAATTACTTCAAGTGAAACTATCACATAACACAAGTAATTATTAGTTACCCTCACAAGAAATTACTAGAATTCCTTAGGAAAAATAATTTTAAAAACTTCTTAGAACTGTTGGACTGATGAGCACATTCTGGACACATGTAAAAGACAGTTTCTATAATACCATGCAACTGCCAGGTCTTGCAGAACCTTTGGAACTCGAAGGGAAAGCAGAAATACAAGTTCATTTCCCTCTTTCTCCCACTACAGCAGCTGTGGGTTACAACGATGGTGAGACAGGGACTGCTGTCACCAGGTAACACAAACAAGTTATGCAAAAAGCTCATGAAAAGGCCTTAAGCATTGGAAATGGCTGTCCTGGACATTCAGGTCATAAAAGCTTCATTTAATGGAGATTACATGGATCCCCCTATTGCAAACTTTCACCTGGTGGCTAAACTCAATTTTTGCTGTATGCACATGTTTAAAAGCCTCAAAATACTGAGTACCCTCTAATGACAGGTAAGATAAACCACACCTAAAATTGACAATATAAACAAGCTCTTTTCATGCTGTGAAAAGGCAATTTCATACTGAATATTACACAGTTGGGGAAGGCTGGGGTGGGACTGGAGGTTAAGTCTTTTTGTAATTAAAAGAAAATCCCACTATATCAAATGCTATAAAGGCACTCATCCTTATAAAGACTATACCAAAGCACAATCTGAAGTTTTAAGGGAAGTTCAAACCTATAATATGATAGATATTCCTTGGGAGAGCAAAGAAAAGAGACTAAAAGAATCCCCCCCCAAAACACCAACAAACCACAAAGTAAAATACACAGCATTTAGTGATGCTTTGCTTTAACAATCATCTCCAGGGAATGCATCTACGTTACAAGTCTGGTTCTCCATAACAGTAATGTGAACCTGAAAAGTGAAACTTCCAGTAATAAATACAAAAATTTTGCACTTGAATGTTTTACTTTTCCAGAAATAATATTAAAGGCCAACATATGATCTCAAGCACAGATATAAACTGGGACAAAAGCCCTGTATGCATATATAAGAGGAAACATCAATACTGAGGAGTTTATTAAAATAAGAACTTTGTATTGGTCTCAGAATTACTACTCACCCGCTTTGGCCCACTAAAAATCTTCCTGGTGTTTTCCTTAGATTTATCACCTTGTTTATTTGTGGATTTCTTATTGCCTTCAAGTGCACCAGATGCATCCTCTGAAAACTCCAGATCTGTTAAAGGTAAATATAGACATGAAACAACCATTTTAAAAGCTGTTGAGCTGCTAGAGCATTTCTTGCATCTGACAATTCCGCATGTATAGCTTCTGAAATTACATCATGAACAATGAATCTTCATCAGAAAAATCAGCTTTAATGCTAAGCACAGTCCTGGATGCAGCTCAGGCTTACTGACTGGATTGCAGCAATACATAGAAGCATGACAAGGTACACAGTCACCACTATTACAGCACCTCTTGCCCACTGGGGAAGCTTCAGGCTCCTAATTCCCATGCCATACTCCTGTAAATCCCAGGTCACCTTTTACATGAGCTTATGGCTGGCTTACTGCTACAGCTCTGAGCAGCAGATGAATAAAAGAGTAGACTGGGTTCTTCAAAAGTGTGAGATTAAGAGATTTAGAAGAACACACTACAATTACAGAACTGAAGAATTGATCTTGCTTCACTTCTTATGAAGGCAGCCTGTTTATATTTGCTTATTCTGCTGTAAACAGGAAAAAACCATGGTCATCAGCTCAGGAAAGAGTCAGCTAGAAGGAACTGCTGACATGGCCTTTCAATGGATTCAATACTTGCCTTACCACTGATTCCAGTACCCCATCCTGGACTGTAAATCTGCAATTCACTCATCAAATTAAATTTTCGTCCTTTTTCTTTTTTTTTAAACTTGTGTTGTTTTATTTGAAGCATTATCCCTTGGAGACAAGGGAAAGGGTTTTCTTGGCACAAACCAGAAGTTACTACAAATTTCAAGATGGGAATAAAGAGAGGCACAGAGAAGCACTGTCTCATTTGATAAACTGTTTAGAAAACCAATCTATTCCTGAGAAGCTGCTGCTGTTTCAAAAGTGGACTGGAAGAACACAAGCAGGTAGGATGGGTTACTCTAATCCCAAGTACACAGGACCAGCCAAGCTGGGTAAGAAGGCAAGCAAAGGCAAAGCAGGCAACCAAATTCCTAATGGCACTCTCAATGATACAAAACTCATCTGAGGAATAGAAGTATTCTTAAAATAAAGCTCCAAAGTTTCCCAAATCGCAGTAAATTTCAACAGGCTTGGCAGCACCAGGACTGGCAGGATGCCTGCTGCAAGGCATCTCCTGGAACCAGCCTCTCGCACTCCATCCCACTGGTCTGCAGTGTAGTTGTGCCATGTGAGCACAAGAGCCTAAGAACACAGCATCAACAGCCCCTCTGAAAACAACTGACTTCAAAAGATGTTTGATAAAATTAGTGTAACTGAGGAAAAATACTACAGACCAATCTCCATTAACTTAAATAAAGCAAACCTACTTCCGAATCTATGTAAAAGACAACTTAGTCCTTGCTGAAACCAATTTAAGGAGTAAAATCAAATTGCTTTGATATACATCCTTATAAATCCTGAAGTATTTTTGAAGAAGTCAGGCCCTGAATACAATTCTCAAAGAAAGTCAAACCAAGAGAACTCGACCCTCCTATTGTAGATTAAAAGCTAAAAAGTAATTTACTTGACCACAGCCATTACAAATATGCAAGCCACTCCAGAAACACAAAATGTTTCATCCACCGAATGAGAACAGTAACTTGTGCCCTGTGCTAAGACTTGGACCTGTCATTGTCTTCAATAATGATTAACAGTGCTCTGGATCAACTATGCCACAATTTTAACACCATCTTAAGTTTCCTTGCCTGAATTCTTCTCCTATGTGATTCTGAACTATCCCATTTAAATTAGTTAATTTTAAATTCAAAGAAACTTCTTGATAAAAACATTTAAACTCCTACTTACAATAGGATAATTCTGCATTTTCTGATGTTGCTAGCACACCAGACTCTTACTAACTTTGTAACATTACCTGGAATGCTTTTATTTGAGCAGTGCTTTTGGAAGCCTTCTAGGTACCCCAAAAGCACTCCGCATACACTATCTCAGCAGACTTTTAAATCTAAACTAAATAGGGTTTGGGGGAGAAGTCTTCTGTTAACATTAACTGAAAGAGGCAAACACACTGAGTGAGTAGTTTGGTAAGTAATGAGCCTACTGAAGCTTGATTTCCACTGGCTCTCTCCTGTATGGTTTTTTGGGGTTTTTTTTGCCCCCTCACAGAGAAATTGGTCATATCGACCTTTTTCTCAGTGTGGGAGCATGTAAAGCCTTTTCTCCTCTGTCCAACAATTTTCAAGGCATTTATAACCTTTGAGATAATTTGCCTGGCTTGGCTAGAATTGGAAAGATATTCAAAGACCAACTAAGGCAACAACCACAGTAAATTTCCTGGGGAACAACAATGTAGTTTTGTTTTAGGGTCTCAGGGTAATTCTGCAAAAGGTTTTGAAGTCCCAACAGGACTCTGCCTTTGAGGACTTCGATGTAGTTTTAACTGGCTTAAAATATTTACCCAATGAAGGTGACTCAGTTTTTGAGAAGATGCAAAGGAATTAAAAATAAAAATAGGCCAAGTTGGCTCACCAGAACTGAGCTGAGTGCTAGATGCTGATATACAAAAGCTACATTACCTAAAAAGATTATAGGAATCTCATCTTGAGCACTGAAAGGACAAATGAATAGATGACACAAAGGTTAAGCTGTATATCAGAACTGATTTACAAAGCAAAAGCCTAAGCTGCAACACAGATTTCTCTTGGATACAACTCCCCACTGATTACAACAGTCAAGTCAGTCACTTTCTTCCAGTATTAAAAGCTTCTCCTCACCGGAGCCATCCTGTACTCTGGCTACAGAAATGACAAAAGTAGTGTTTCAAATCTAGGGAAGTCTCACCAGTACTTTTAGCCCCTGGCATTCTGGCAGAATCCAGCTGGGAGGCTCACAAGCCAAAGGGGCTTTTGCTTCACTGGGCCGCTACAGAGTAATTTGAGAGAATTTTAGATTGCAATGGCAAAATAAAAAGTAAACTTTTACTAGAACTCAACGCTTCAGCAAAAAGCTAAGGCTACTAAAGTTATGAAGTATTTTCATTAAAAAGAAAAATGTGGTAACAGCATCTAGGAATTTAAAAGGTGGAGCTTTTTATCAGAGTTGGGGGTTTTATTTGCTTGGCTTTTGCTTGGGGTTTTTTTGGTGTTTTTTAATCACTTCAGCAGAAAAGACTACCATAGAAGCAAGCAACAGAAAATGCTTTTCAATGAAAGACAGTCTAACCAAAATTGAATTAACCTGTTTTGCAACTTTTCCTGCACTAAAAATATTGTTCCGATAGTCTTTGTGCTTTCTTAAATTTCACTTGCAGAAACATTTAAATATGTATTATTAAACTCACTTTCCCTCTCTGAACTACTAGACTGGAAGGAATAGTCTTTATAATGTTCTTTTACAAAATCTTTGTCAGATGTTTTAAATTAAGATTCTAAAATATACTTCATAAAAATACACCTAGATTATGGCAAGTAACCAAATCAGTATTATGGCAAAGTAAGGCTGTGACAGAAAGCATCAAAAGCATCAAGTTTCTTGAAAAACTGATTATGCCATATGACATTCTTTATGCACGGACCACCCAAATCAGTCTTGGGAACTTCCAGGGCTGAAATTCAGAGAGGCAGTCTGGCATTTCACCTGTCAGCCTGGAACAGGAACACTGGATTTTTATCTGGGGATTTATTCATTAGTACAAAAAAAAGAACAGCACATACAGAACTCAGGTAGCAGTAGCACCTCTCAGTACTGTTCATCATTTCAGGACACAGTTTTATTGTGCAAGATGTTCTGAAAGCTTTTTCTCAGGCTTGGAGTCAAAGCTGGCATTTTTCATGGATGCAGAAGTCACATTTTTCCAGTATGTAAAGACAATACCTCAGAGCAATGTCACATTTTACTGCTTAGATCCAGAAGTTTTTGATAAATTCTCAGGCTCAGCATCACTACATTTAAAGACTCTTAATATGGTTGTTCTGAGGATCATGATGCTCAAAATTTGCAAAGGTCTGAGAGAAGACAGTGTGAACTTCAGCAAGGAGTCCCACAGATTTTAGGGCAGCATCAGACTCCCTATTTTCATAATCTGTCCTACAGGACATCACCCTTTCAAATTTCAGAAAAAAAAACCTGCAAGTCAAACCTCACCTGCCTACAGTAGCACAAAACAAGAATCAAATGAGCAAAGGAGATGCAAAATAAAGGGGAAGCATCTCTCAGCAGAGGCACTGAGAGGTAGCTCTTACCTGAAGTGGAGAAGTGCATAAAGAATTAAAAAAACATTAATTTACATCTCCCTGTGCCATGGAAATCTCTTAGGAAAATATTTCAGAGAAACAATCTGTGATACCTTGGAGTATAAAGGCCTGCTTGGTGAATGCAGCGCCAAATGCAAAGTGTAGATATTTTGAGACTTCTGAGGACAGCAGCTGAAAGGATTATTTGATGGGTCAGCATCTCAGCTGCATTAACTGCACAAGCAAATTTTTCCCTTGGAATAAATGGCTGAACAAAGACTCATTAGAGACAGGGACTAAGAGTACTTCTTAAGCAG
>QWTY01007803.1:0-31604 GCA_008033365.1 Pseudorectes ferrugineus
AAAGCTTTTTTTTTTTTTTTAAAACAAATGTATAGAAAGCCAAATGTGCCTGCATGACCTTGGGCAACTATCAGTCCATCTTGCTTAAGTAGCTGTCAGCTGTATTTCTTTCACTCCAGACAGGCATCAGACTGTGAGCTGAAATTGTTCAGAGGTGCTTTCCATCACATGTGGACCTATCCCTTCTTTTATGAAACATTCTGCCTTCTTCATGTTGATATACGGGGTAAAGGCAGAAGTGGCCTCTTCCCTGCTGAGTGGGCAGAGACTGTGGGGCTGCCTGGGACTTTCTTCTGTGGCTCCCTGAGCCACTCTTCCTTGAGTCAGGGTGGGAATGACCCAGGGCACAGTTTTCACATGGGATTCAAATTTCTGGTTTTTAACCAAAAAGATGAAGATTCATATGATGACCATGTGTGAGTAGCCAGTCCGCTGCACCTCTGAGGGCTGCTGCAGGACCTCTGAAGTGCTTTGTGCTTTTGCCTGAAGGACCCTGGGGAAAATGTGCAGGCAGCTGATCTTGGCCATGTGTGCGCACACATGTGAGTGCGTGTGTCCTCTCTTTGGGACCTTCACTTCACAGCATTCTCAGCTGCCTGTGCTTTTGCCACCCTCTTGAGCTCTGTTTGTGGGTGACACCTCGCTCCTGTCATGGAGTTTAGATCACCCTGGTGCAATATAGTGATATGTGGAGAGGAGACCTCAGATTTAAAGGCCCAGTTATGTGGTTGAATCCAGTCAGAGATATTAGAACAGTGCTTTTAAGCTCATTTAGCCTAATAAGTTTAATTATTAATATTTAATTAATTACCAGTAATTTTAACACCTGATCTCTGTCAAAGCTTGCCTGGATATTTTTGCACAGTGCTGCTTTCTGCTGTGTGAACTTCCTTTGCACTGACAAACTCAAGGTCATTTTGTCAGTGAGTGACGAGATATGTTTGTCCCCGCAGGACTATGCCTATGTGAGGAAGATGAGTATGGACAAATCCAGACATCTGAGAGCAAACCCCGCATTTGGCATGGGGCCATGTGGTGTGAGGGCAATGAATACTGCTGTCTCTGGGATGCTCTTGTGGGTACCAGCTCTGTAGCATGGCCTGGGGCGAAGCAGTGCAATGCCCCATGCCGTAGGTAGCAAGGATGTTCAAAGGCTCAAGAGGCCACGTGATGGTTTTCACCACTTCCCTTTGTTTTTAAGCACCATTGGCCACCTTTACCTGCCTGTAGCAGTCTGTAATGCTGCGTGTATGTCCAGACAGACACCTGTGCTGAACTACTTTCCCCTCTCAAAAAATAGTGAACACGCATTGTCTCTTTAGCTTTCCACAGAAGCATTGTGAGGAGAAATACGGCCACTGAAGTGGAAGTGTGTCAACTCTACACTAGCTGTAGGAAGAGTCAGAAGTCTGAGTGTATGCGTGAGAATTTCAAAAAATTGGAAAAAAACCCCTGTGGTGCACCTAGATTTCAAAGTAAACTCTTCTGATCATATTGGGCTGACTCATGGCTATGCACAGCGGAAAGGGCTCATCCCTTGTCCTGGCAGGATAGCTTTTGGGTCTGTGAGTTTAAATAGACCAGCCTCGTGACAAAGCTGAACACTCATCTCTAGCCCTCGATTAACTTGGCCAGCAAAGTAGAAAGAATTGAGGTTAGAGACAACCTCTCTGGAGACAGCACCATCCTAGAGAGGCTTATGCTGCCTGTAGAATAGCACTGCTCCCTTTCTTTGTTAATCTTTCCTTACTGGAGCAGTAGTAAAATCTCAACTCCATCACTGTTACACTGGGCAGAAAGACACACAGCAGCTGCTCAGTGCTTCTTGTAGTTATATTTCACCATTCCTGAAGACCCAGTATTGCAGGGATGCAGCATTAATAACTTGACCCTCTTTGTCTGATGAACTGGCATGCCATACCACCCCTCTGCGGTGAGAATCAATGAGTAGGGACTGAGAAGAAGACCCAAGAGGGAGACCTGTAGGCAGTGATTGCATCACACCCACTTGCATTCAAGTCACAATCATGAGACAGGTCTGCTTCTGTTTGTTGGAGGGTCCTTTGCAGTGAAATGACCTAATATCTAGGGTACCGACCTTTCTGGTGGAGAAAGTTGACACTTTAACCCAGCATAGTTTTTACGCTGCCCAAGAAAGTAGTTCTCCTCTTGCTTATTGTATTAAGTAAAGCACACACGGGGCTGGGCTGGTGCCCCATCACTGATGAAGGCCTGGCGTTGTGCTCTGCACAACAGTCCTGCTGTAGCCAGTGAGCAGCACAAATAAAGATAAGGGTGATAAAGAGCACAGAGGAGAAAACATGCTGAAGTAAGCCTCTGCTGTCTGAATGTTAGGCAATATTTTAGCCTCTGGAAAATGCTGTCTTTTACTTGAGTCTTTTTGTAAGTTTGTGACACTGAGACAACTGCTTTATCACCTGCCTCCCTCCCTCCCTCCCTCCCTCTACTCTAGTAAGGTAAAGCTAACTTTACTTTCAAAGATGATCAAATTGATACATATCTAATAAAACTGTGATTGTTTTCAGCTTGTGCTTGCATTTGCAATCTTCTACTTCTGTTTTAGGTGCCAAAAGGATCTTGTCCACCATTTGAGCTGTACAACTTAGTCTAATAAAAGATACCACCACCACTGCAGTTCTTTACTGAGAGCCTCATTCATCTGAACTCCACTGGGGCTGAGCCTTGTTCTCTCTTCTTTTGGGTCACAGCTCAAGTAAGGCCTTTGTTTGAGTAATGTTCACTGAAATGAAAAAAAACTGAGTCAAGCAGAACCTTCTGCAAAGCACTTAAATCTATTGGCAGTTTGAAATGACAGGTGTGCAGCCCTCTCAGTTCTTGTGCTCACTGATTGCTAGCAATGTGTTGACAGCCTGAATGATCACCACGGGCCTTGAATGTTGTCCTTTAAAAATCCATTTCAGCTCAAGTGACTTTGGTCTGATGTGTTAAACTACTTGTCACCCTGCTATGGTTCACAAGTTGGGAATTTCTGAGAGCTGAACAGTAAAATAGAGAGCAGATGAGCTGATAGTTTTGTGTAAATGTGGGGGTGTGTGTATAAATACATTTAATCACAAAGAGGGAAGAAGAAATTGAGAGAGAAGATAGCTTTTCATTCTCCACTGTGTAGCTGTAATACATGTGTCACACGTGCTGTCTGGCACTTGTCTTCTCTGAGGAGAACAGCAAAGATGACAGTGTTTTTAGGGCTTTGGCAGCTTAAGGAGCCCAGGGCTCTGCTCAGACCCCTGTTCCAGCCTGTGGGCTCACGGCTGCCTGGATCTCAGAAAACTGCAGCCAGTAGCTAAAACGTCACAGATAATGGGATCAACTTACAGGATGCTGTTTCCTGAGGTGTGTGTGATTGCATCTGCACAGACAGCTGAGCATTACGCCAGCGCTGGTTTGGAGTTGTCTACCATGCTGGCAGAGCTTTGCATTTGAGCCAGAAAGCTGCTCCACAGCCCGGCTTCCTGGTGGGCTGTGCTGCATTTTGGTGACTGGAGCTGGCTTATGTTTGTCTTTCTAGCAAGTGGTAGAGAGGCATTCAGATCTGTCTGCACTTGTTGGAGTAGATGGATGTGCCCTATGGCTGTGACTGAATCTTCTCCCTAGAAGCCTTGTTCGGTCAGATTAAAAAGAATTGTTTTCTTATGTGGAGCTCTGCTTTGTTCTTCTTTCAGTTTAAGATAAAATCTTGTTTTGGAGTAGGCTAGCTGAGAGTCCCTCCACTTGTAGAGCCAGTTCCTCTGCTTGATCCCCTCTTCATGTCCTGTGCAAGTCTTTAAATGGAATTTCAGTATACTTAACAGTACACTAACACAAGGCTTCCTAAGTAAGTGAAACTGGTGTAATGCTGCCTCAGTCCAAATGGCAGAGGGATTATGAAGCAGCTCTTGTAAAAGTCACGTTTCTAGGTTTGGTTTCAGTGAATTCACAGACCTCTTTTTAATTCCTGTTTTGTAACATTTCTCCTTCTTCAGAGTCTCAGCAGTGCAGCTCCAGGAAGGCTGACTGGGCATGATCTGCCATGTAGGCTGCCTGCAACAGTGGGAGCTGCTAAATAACCTACATAAAGCTTTTCACGGATTGCTTATGTTAAACTTCAAGGGTATATTAAAATAGGAATCAATGGATTTAAACTTGTAGGGTGATGTAGTAAGTGGCCTAATTGTGATGTTGGGAGTCATATGTTGGACGCATCATCTTTGGTGGATAAAGACTGGAAGGCAATGATGAGTGCCGTTGCTCTGTGTCCTTAGGGTAACCTTCCCAGGTAGCCTGAACCATTTGCTCCAATATCTAGCTGCTAAATGGGATCCTTGAGCGTGGCTGCTCTGTGTGCATATCCAAACAGAAAGCAATGTCTCCCTTCTGTTGCTTTTTTCAGTTTCTCAAAGCTGAGTAAACTTCCAAGGCTGTGACATTTCCTTTGCCACTGAAATACAGCCGCCTCTGACAAGTTCATTTCACATGCCTAACTGAAGTGTGAAGGTGGAGTTAGAGTGCTGTTTCTTTTGATTTCGTATTTGTAAACTTTTGTTGTATTCATTGATGTTACATTCTCTGGCATTATGTTTTTTATTTTCTGAAATTAGAGTTTGACACTGCGTTGTATGTATTTTACCCTCATCTGTCCCAGACCTGCAGTGTAATGCATGTAGGGCATTGTTCAGGCAAGCGATGCTAGCAAAGTACGAGCACATCATACCACTGTAAACTAGTCATCAGTCTGTCATTGGTGATGGTTTTCAACTAGCTCCTGGATGAAAAATATTGTACCTTTATAAGGAGAATGCATCAGCCCAGTACCTTGTTACGGTTTGGTAGCTGAATAACCCCACAATTGAAGGAACTGCATTGTTTTCTTCACCCACTACTTTGTGTGTAAGGAGTGCCCAGAAGACTGAAAAGACACCAGCTCAGGGACAATTTTAATAAGGAAAACTTATGAGCTAGTATATTTAAAGTGGCAATGAAGAATAAATTTAAGCTGAGATTGTAGTTGAAAAATCCAACACAAAAGCTAATATGCAAAAACTTACGGGGAATTTTGTTGGGATAGGATTACTTTCACTCTCTTACATATAAGACAGTCTAATTGGCTGCAAGAAGTCAGTTCTTCAGTTACACCCTCTTATTTTAAAATCTTCAGCTCTTGTGGTTTCTTTTTCTGTCTTTGATATATTACCTGAGGGACCAATTTTGCCAACTCAGTTTACTTGCCTAAAAAGGATGTTTACTTTGGCTTCCTTCTGCCCAGTTGGAGAAAACTACACATCACTTTAAGTTGTAGCACATTTTTCTTCCCATATCAAGTTGTCTCTGTGGCAGGATCTTTTGTAAAGTGGCACATGTGCAAGGACAGGTCAGGTCTGGAAGAGACTCTGCAAGGGTCTGAGCGTGAAGTCGTGGCAAAGCTGCTTGTTATGACTCACATGGCACAGAATGGCTTTGTGCACATAACAGTGATCCTCTCCCTGACAAAATACTCTTTCAGGACAATTTTCTTACAGCTTTTATTCTAAAAGTTTAGAAGACAATTTATTCAGCAGTATGTGTAAGTGCTCTGTGGGAAAGCAGAACAACATCATAACTTCACAGACTTAAAGCCTACCAGCATTGTGCTCCCTTCTCTGACTGCTGTAAAGGAGGGGCAATGTTTATCCAGTGGTTCCTGATTTCATCTCATATCTTCTGGCTGGACTGTGCAGTGTATGTGTCAGTGCAGCACCATGAAAACAGAAATCTCAAAATCTGGTGCTGTGAGAGTCCCAGAGCGTCATGTCTGCTGCAGCTTAAGGTTTTGATTGGTCATGGGTTGACTTTTTTTCTCCGTTCTTACCTGCTTAAGTCTGAGGTGTGTAGGAGGCTCTAGCCTGCAAACAAGCAGTGGTTTGTACTAATAGCCACTAATCCTGTTGGTACTAACAGCAAGGGAACACTAAATAATATCTGTGTGCACTTCTTATAACTTTTTATCTACCACAGGTTAAAGCATATTGCTGGATACAGATGGTGAAAACACTATTGTTTGAGAAGAAGCTGAGTAGCACGCAGTTTGGTGGAAAACACACTCTTCTTTAAACAACTCAAGGCATCACCACTTGTGAACCGCTGTTGCAATGTATATTTTTAAAGCTGTATCAGACAAGTTCCTACTTGGAAGTATAAATGAATCCCATGGCTGCATTTGCCCAGGGTTGCTGGTCTTTGAGCCTTTGCAATGTAAAGTGGAGGTTGCAAGGCAGAACCCCTTTGGCAACTCATTTTTTTAGCGCTTCCACCTGCTATTGAATTTAAATCTTTACACCTGATTGCTCCTATCAGAGTCTGTGTCTTTCTGTGGTTGTAGTAGGACCCTTTGCTTAAATAGAGCAGACACATTGAGGAACTGGATTTGCTACATAATAAAATAATAGCACGTTTCAGAGCAAATCAAACAACAGGACACTTCCTGTCACTGATATTGGAGCGTGTTTTCAGGTAAAGCACAGGAGACAGTGGCTCTGCAGTGGAGACATACATCACCTTAACTTGACCTCCAATGCTGGGGCAGGCTGGAAGTTGTGTGTCTGCAATATCTCTGAACATAAGCCAAAGAGTGATGAGTTAAAAAGAAGAATAGCATATGTCTTTCATAGCAAGGACCCTTAGAGACCACTGCTGTTACTTGATGAGTTTTGGAAATGTCTGAACACCTTTTTAAGCACAATCTAGATTGAAAAAAAAGAAGAAAAAAAAAATAAAGAAAGGAAATTTAAAAAAGAAGAGTTGAAGGATTGATATAGGAGTGACAGGCTGGTGTGATAAGGTCTCATGGTTGGGTGGTCTCTAAACTGCAGATAGAAAAGCTGCATGTGCTGATCAAAAGACTGTCTTTCCCTGTCTTCACCTTTTCCATTGTTTCTGTCTGCCACTTCCCCCTTCCCTCTCTTGTTGTATGTGTGTTTCTTCAGAGAGAAATCAAATGGATTGTATTTCTCTCTGCCTCTAAATAACTCTCAATTGCCCTAATTGCTCCTGGGGGCCAGGCATGGAAAGTTTGAAAACAACTGTGAAGGAAAGAGGTTGAAGAAAAAACACTTTTCTGAGGCTGAGGTGTTTGCTGGATAAAACAGATGGGAGAGCAATGCAGCCTGTATGTTTTAATTCTGGTAGTGTTGCCATTTGCTATTGACTGCTTGTAACACATGCTGATTTTGGGACTCTTCCCCTTAGGAGACAGTCATTACACCTAAAGAAGAGAAACCCTGGTTCTGAGAAAGCCACACTCACCCATGTACTGCAGGGGAGATCTGGATGATATGCATCCTCAGAGTAGTTTTTCGTGATTGTGACAATCAAAATGTCTTCCTTGCAGGAGGTGCATAGGTGTTTGTTTTTTTTTTCCCGAGTTGAAATTGCTTTCAACGTTTTTTTAGGCAATCATCTCTTCTTGGAATATTGCAGCATGCAGATTTCACATCACTAAGGCTAGGTTCATTTATGCTCCTACCTGGAAAGAGGAAACCCCATGCTAGCTTACACAGTACATATTTCATTTCACTGAGAATTAAATCTTAAAACTGACATGCATTGAAACTGAAGCTGGCAGAGATGGTGGAGGAAAAGTTGTGTTGGAAGAGAGAAGGGAGAAGTAAATCAGCCAGCACAGTTAGCACAATATTTACATGGTTGCAGTGACCTGAAATTACGAAATTCACCCCTAGAGTCATCTAAGTTTAGGTATTCAGGGATTTGCCTTGATGGTAAGAGAGTAGTAGGTCAAAATTATAATAAAGACTAGATTTTTCTGAATGCTTAGGACAAATGTGTTCCAGCACTTCACCTCACTCTTTCAAACATGTTAAAAACAATACAAAATACTAGGAGAATGCAAGTAGTGGAATTTTTTTCTTACAGCTGTAAGATAGATACTAGTATAGGTTTTTTTTGTATAGATACTAGTTTAGTTTTTTTTAAAAAAAGGAAATTACTGAAAAAGAAAACAGGGGGGGAGTGATTGAAAGTTGTGGGCATTTGAAGAATCCATAACCGGTAATTTATTCCATTACACTGTAGGCAGTGTACATATAAAGAAAAAGAAAAAAACCAATCTGGATGTAATGATGTCTCTGTGCAGCCACTATGAGAATGGAGACTACAAGTAATATTAGCAATTCGCTAGCAGACGTGGTAAGCAAATTAAGCCTTAGCTTTTTCTTAAAATCTTCATTTTGTTGTCATTCTATGGCTACTACAATTTGGGGTTACTGATGGAATATACATTTGCTTCAATCTATGAATTTTCTGTTTAAGTAATATAGTTATGACGCATCTCTGCGGAAGCTTGTAAGTAGAGCAGCCAATGTTTGTTAAATATATCAGAAATGAAGATAAAAAACTGTTGTGTGCTTTTTGGTGTCCTTTTTCTGTGATTGAATCCAGGCAAACAGATGACCAGGAGGGAAAACTGTTTACTCATACCAGAGAAAGTGAAAGTACAGGGTTTTATTTAGTACACAGAGCATTTGATGTTAAAATCAGACGTCTGAGGCATAATAAGCTGTTCTTCCACATGCAATACCTCCACAAAAACAAACCACTCAAGCTCTAAATTCCCTGAAAGGTAAAGTTTAAATGAGGTTATTTCATATTTGATTAGGATGAAGATTCTTCTTTTTATCCTAAGAAGAAAAAAAAGCTCTCTTTTAATAAAAATGTGCTTCTCTAATAGCTGACTGATTTTGGTCAAGATACCCTAGATAAGACTATAATTGTTGCAGGGGAAATAATACTATGCTCTGGAGGTTTGTTTGACTGATAGATGTGGCTAGAAACGAGACTATAGCACCCTGGGAAACTGTAAGACACAGGAGAAAGCTCTAACAAGGTACTCATGCATCCTGGAGTGTGTAATTATTCTGTCTGAATGCAGTTAAAGGATTTAATTAGTATATAGAAGGCAGCATAGCAGTGGAGTCTTCCTGACTATTGATTTTTAATAAGCCCAGAATAATGAACTGTCGTCAGGAAAATATTATCATAAATTTATTTCCTGTGAAAAATTAAGGAATTAAGATAGTGTGACCCTGGGGCTTTCATTTTAACACGTTTTAAATCCCTCAGGCAAGAGTCCTTTTTGACTTTTTTTTATTTATGAATTTTTCTTTTGTTTCTTTTTCTTTTCTTTTTAGAGCTTCATGGTCAAGACCTTGCAGTATTTTCTTAGTCACTCCTCAGCCTTTTTAATGTCAGTTGTGCCTGCGGAGCTCTTCTGTTGTGGATGCAAAAGTGTATATTTTGTTGCTCTTTCTGGAAAAGTGTCTCCTCCTTTCCTGGGGAGCTAGAATATTGTTCTGTTTTTGTGTTGGTTCAGCCTCATCCCAAGGGTGTGTGAATGCTGCAAGAGAGAAGGAACAGGTCTGCATTGCCTCCAAATGCCCACAGCACTTGGAATTGGTAGCCCCTTGGGATTGCTGCAGTTTGGGTATCATGGAAAGCACTGGCTCTTTTGAAGAGGTAAAAGTTTTGTTCCTGAAACGTGGTTTCTGGTAGAAATGTTGTCATGCTCTTCCAGAGGAACTTGGGGAAGGCTCTGATCCTCCTGATATCAGCTCTTAACAGCAGCAAGACAAGGCTGTGTGAATCACTTGCACCAAGACAGAAATATAAATTAGGTGGACAGTAGAAGTCTGAAATTTTTCAGGAACAGAATCCCTGGCCATTTGTTTGTGAGAGCAACAGCCACAGGAAAAAAACTTTGGGAAGGTGCAATGCCTTGAGAATGTTCAGGCTTTTCTGAAAGAGTGGCAATATGCATTCAAACTCCAAGAGAGAAAGGAAATAGATAATCAGGTTTGCAGAGGATAGAGCAAGAAGTAGTGGCACTCCTGCACTGGGCTGTAGATGCTGTTAGACAAAATGCCTGGGCACGTGGTGGGGGTTTTTAGGGACTGGTTGAACAAGCACTTGCCAGGAACGTCATCAGCATCCTGCCCCGGGCAAAAAGAAAAATGAAAAGACCTCTTGCAATCCCTCCCAGCTGGTCACTGTGTCATCCTAGAACGGGTGGACACAGGGTGGGAAGAACCCTGTATTTTGTGGTGTTGGAGAGTGCAGGAGTGACTCAGAGTCACCTCCCTCCTAATGAGGGAGTGAGTGGTCCATCACCCTGTGCAGGATCGAGCAGTCCCATCCTGCAGTTATATGTCCTCTCAGAGGCTTTCTTAAAGCCTGTGAGACCCCCTGAGGTTTCTCCTGTGGGGGAAATGCAGCATGAGGTACATCCTTTATGTTGCTGGCATGGAACGGGGGCTTTGAGACTGTGAGTGTGGAAATTCTGCAGACAAAAGATGTCGAGGAGCCGAGGGGAAAAAGAAACTTTTAGCAATTATATCACACTGCTGCTGATTTGAACGCTCCAGTAGAACGGGTCTGGTGAAGGGGCTGTGCTGGTGAATAGGCTCTCAGCAGTGAGGGGCTGGGAAGATGCTGGTGCTGTGTAATTGCCCTGCAAGAGGTGTAGCCCAGCTCCTCCATGCCTCTGCATGCGGCTTTCTTGTTTTGGTCCTTATGAAAACACAGGAAGGAACATCCTTTTAAATATATTTTTTATTTCCTAGCAAGTAAACAGAGTTTATCCATGTGCAAAAAAGACATCTTGATGCGTCCATGTCCTTTGTTAAAAATTTTGCCATTTGAAATTGACCTCCATGGATTGTTATGTCGAACACAGCCACTTCTGAGGAAACAACTCAGAGATCCCCTCAGTAGAAAACTCCTCCTCTGAGCTATTCAGAGACTGATATTTGGATAAAACTCTGGAACAGAGGATCAATTTGTGAAATAATTCACTGAAATAATCCCCATGAAAGACATCAAGTACCGAGTAATTTTTCATGGGTGTCTTGATGCACCTGTTTTATTTTATTAAGTGACTGCTAACCTGAAAATCATTTTCAGCTGATAACTTTTGACAGAAGGGAAGTCTGTGTAGTGTTAATCTGTTTGTGGCTGCTCTTGAGACCTACCCAGCTCCTGCTCACAGTAACAACAGGGTGCCCACTGCCTATAAATGCTGAACATTTTAGTTCTTGTAAGCTCTACTTTTTTTTCTATTCTCTTTTCTTCAGGAAACTGTCACAAACTAACCCAAGTGACAACATGAGGCAACAATTTTTCATGAGGCTTCCTGTCAGTTTGGCCAGCCAGGTAGCTATATGTCATCTGTGGCTTTTAGCATTGCTTCTCTCTCCTTTACTTGCTTTCCTCAGCAGCAGTTTGACATGATGTAACCTCTTCAAAGAGTCACAGCCTGTAAAAACTGAACCCATCCCTTGGATAATAGTGTTAGTTTACCTCCTGCTCCTCCCAAGGGCTTCAGATTTGCTCACTTTTAATCCCAACTATCAAAATGGAAGCAATGGTCACAGGAAAATTTGGCTTATTTTCCTGCATTAGACTTGCAAGACCACCAGTTCTGGATGGGAATAGGGGATATTTTGTGGTCTGCCTATAGGAATGCATGACTGTGCTCCTGTGGACTCGATGAATGGCTGTCAGGGTGTTACTGACAGCTACAGTCAATAGCGAAGGACTCTTCTGACAGCAGCTCCCTGCTTGCTGCTGCAGATGAGGCAATTTCTCAAGGCTGAAATGCCACACATGGGAACAGGAATATGTTGGGCCACCTGTGTCCTGTAGGGAAGAAACCACGTTTGCAGAGACAACAGTTTAAACAGAACTTGCACAACAGATGCTAATTAGCTGCCCTAGAAAGCTCTGTTATGACAAAGGCCCATTCACCTTTGCCAGCCTGACACACGGGAGGTGCCCAGGGAGTTTCTTCTTGGCATTGTGTGCTGCCACTGAGCAAATCCTCATGGCCTTCAGGTGATGCAGATGCACAGGGATGTTTTTCTACGTGCAACTCAGCTCTCTGCATTCAGCCAGGCTTCTGCTCATCGGGCTATCTGCTTATGCTCTTGGATTTATTTCACCTCTTTCGGGCTTTCTTTGCTTTCCTCTGTTTCTCTTGGCAGCACACAGATGCATACAACTGTGTTTCAGCCCACTCTAAAATCCTTTTATTTGCAGCTGGTTCCCAAAAAATACCTGAATTCAGAGTTTGGGTTGAGGGCTTGGTTTTTTCCTTTGCTCAAGTGTTAAGTTGTCAGTGATCTGGGATGTGAATACCCTTGGTTAAACTACCCTGGTGCACAAAGGATTTTGTTTTCCCTAAATGGACAGAGGAATGGTGATCAGAGACCTCTCATCTTGCACGAGGTCTTTTTGACCTCATGGATGGAAGAGACACTGAAGGTAGTTAATTTATATCACAGAACAGGTATAAATAAATTCTCCAACTAACTTGAATGAAATGTTAGATTAATTCTTACTGTTGCATTTTATCTGCTGCAGCAAATATACTGAGTGGGTTTTGGTTGACTTTTCTCCAGAGAAAGCCTGAGCAAAATAAATTAAATTATGCTTGGTTTGGTCTTCAAACCCTGAGCTGACCCTAGTTCACTTGACATTTCTTTTCAGTGCTTTGAGGACTCTTTAGACCTTCAAGCATGTAATGCAGTTGGCATGAGCTTGCAGCCCTGTTTTCTGATGTGAAGAACACTTTCATCAAAGTCCAGCAGAGCACTTGCCTACCTTTTCTATTCTAAGATTACAAATAGTTTCACTGCAGTTGTTGGGACTATTGGCAGGCAATAAGCTGCAGGCATGCTGCAGGAGTGCAAGCCTTTGTATGGTTTGGAGACTACAGCTTTGTGCAACTTGAAAAATATTTTAAGTTTGGATTGTGTTTAGCAGAGTTTGGGATTTTTTTGACTGATTTTGTAATATTTCCTTGGAGTAGGAAAAGAAGTAGTTTCATGAGTTACAGTCTATTAGTAGAGTAGTCAACACTTGTAGCAAAATTTACAATCTAATGCTAGAGAGTTATTATTCCAGAAGATGTTTGCATACTTAATAGGTCACGAAAAGGAAGAGAACACAAAAGAAACCCTTTTTGACCTTATCTGTTCTAATCTTACAGTGGTTGAAAATCCTTCTGACTGTTAACTGTCAGTAATTTTATCCAACTCACAGAAGGATGAAATTATGAACAGAAACCCACCCATCCAAGCCTGAGGCACAGCCACTCAGTATGGGCTCTATCAAAGAAGAAACTGCTGTAGCACACAGCGGCAAGCAAAACAATTACCTGTTATTTTGTTTCTTTGTTTGTTTATACACCAGAAATGTTATTTTAAAGGGCTAAACAAGTGATAATAATTCTGCTTGAACACCCACACACTGGCACTATCACTCTGAGACACCAGAGAAACTCTGAGACAGGTCAGGATGGAAAGGGAAAGAATTCACTGCTTTGAGGACAAAAATGGGCAAATGAGCTAAGCTGTCAGCTCCAGATTTCATGTATTTTTATATAAGGTTTTTTGAAGAAAGGAATATGAATTGAGAGGGAAAGGGAATGTGAAAGACAATTACATAGCAGTAATTTTCAGGTGGTTTCCCTTTTCCATGGGTGTAGAAATGTGTTCAATTGCACTTTATTTCATTTTTCTTTTTGTTTAGAGATCCGCGCTTCTATAACTTTGAGGCAATTCTGAAGACTATACCTCTAGTTTTGGGGCAGACCCAATACGTCATAAAATATGTAACATTGAGTACTCAGTAGCTGCCTGAAGTCAGTTGTCAAGCTCCACTTTTTAATTACAGACCATCTACCATGTTCATCATGATGATCATGCTAAAGTTCTCAATTCTCCCTTTAATTTCTGTTTAAAATATTAGAGACCACCTGAATGAAACACTCTTGCCCATTTTCATTCACGTTCCCATAAGCTGAGCAGTAGTGATTTTAGACGTAAAATAAAATATTACAATCTATAGATGATTGATAGTTATTTTGGTAATCAAGTCATCAAAATACAAAAATATAATGAAGGATTTAAGAAACCTATGTGTATATATATATATTCTTTTTTTTTTAATAAAAGTGAAAAATGCATGCAATATTCTTGTTTTCTAGTTGGTGTATAAGACCTT
The DNA here is from genome assembly GCA_008033365.1 of Pseudorectes ferrugineus. Taxonomy (NCBI): domain Eukaryota; kingdom Metazoa; phylum Chordata; class Aves; order Passeriformes; genus Pseudorectes; species Pseudorectes ferrugineus. Next base: position 14,071 of record QWTY01007803.1, read on the forward strand.
GGAGTGGACAACAGCTCTTACAGACTGTTCAGTGGTACTGGTGGTAGGTGAGACCCTGTTTTGGGACTCAGCTAGAGTGAAATAATTTAAAACTGTATTGGGAATCAGTGTTCTGCTTTCCAGCAAAGCTGAGATTTTATGTGGAAATAGTTTGCCTTTGGAAAACGTTGCTGTCACAAGAACTTTGATCCTCCTTCATGGAAAAAAATAATCTCAGGCAAGCCCTGTAACTTAGGAGCATTAATTCCTTTTTATAGGCTGAGACAGCTAGCTTTTACACTGAGCACTTCTTCACAAAAATCATACACTGCTTCATTTTTCTAAGCCACAGAGATTGTGAAAGTTCTCTGTAAAACCATGTAATGATTTAGTTGAAAAGTTTGTTTTGTGTCATCCTGCAGGAAGTATGCTTATCAATGTGGCTGTTAAACTGTGAATTTTCTACGGAGCGCTCCATGTATGAGTTGCTGATCTTGATCCATAAAAGCAGGCTCTTAGACATGACTCATAAACTTGTCTGTGATTCAAATTTGTTCTTCAGTTTTGAATAAATGAGTTGTCCAATGGCCTAAATAGGCCCTGTCATTGCTTTTATCTACATCCAAATTACGGGGTTAACCCTGTGATAGGTGTAGTCCCATTGCACATGGTGGACAACGGGTCAGTCCCACAGGGGCATGAGTAAATGCTATAAGAGCAGATTCTAATTACAACGACTATATTTATTAATATGAACATGTATCTTCCACTTTTGGTTGTTTCATTTTATGGGAAAATTACCACAATGTTATCAAAAATAATTTCCCCCATGTGCATGTAGTGTGTTGATTAACAGGTTTAATGACTTTCACTGTTTTTATAGCCTTCTAAAGTCTTATCTGTCTTCCTGGCTTTTGTGCTCTTTCTAGTCATTTAGAAAATCCTGAAAGGAAGACAAAACAAGGGGTTTTGAGACAGTGAAGTGAGAGAGCTGATTAGTCCTAAGGAAGCTTCAAAGTAGATAAGCAGACTAGATCAGGTTTGCAGTAATGACAAAGATAAAACATTGAAAAGGATCATTCTTTCTGGGGTGCAAAACATTTTACTGGAAGACATGAAATTTATAAAAGAGCATGCTCAGGAACATTTGGATTAATAAATAACACAACTGAAACTTGCCTGTATGTCTTCAGTTCATGATTTGTTCTTGAAAAATGGATAGTTCACTGAACTATGAAGTTGTGAAAAAAGCTTTCTAATCCTTTTCCATCCCTTTCCTTTCTGTGAGCAGGGTTTTGTTTTCTTTTTGACTAACCTAAACATTTTTGTTTTCAGATTAATGAGCTGCAAAAAATGGGACATGAGGAAGGCTTTTTTTCCGCAGTGTGCACATGCTTTTCATCATGTCAATCTGTGCTTATCCACATCAATAATATAGTGAGTTTGTGGATCTTTTTCCTCCTCAAACCACATCTCCACTTTTCCACCCACTGTGACCCACTAGGGGACAGACACATTTTTCAAATATTCTTGTTGATATTTTGCCTCCTCTCCCTGAGTGAGGATGCAGAAAGTGATGAATGTCTTTCTCTGCAAACCTAGCTCTTCTAAGTGCATCAAGCAGGAAGATGAGCAACGTCAATATCTCTCAAATTACCTTTCAAAATCCACATTAGCATGATTTTTCTTAAGGATTTTTCTTTGAATTTAAGGAGCAAGTAGCAGGTACAATTTCACCCCATCCACTGAGGCAGAATCTCTACATAATAGAAGGCTTTTGCAATTCTTTAAAAATCAAGTCTTGAATAGAAACTACATAACTTAATTTTAAAAATGTGTTTAAATTTGACAAATGTTACTCCTTCCCTTCCATTCCCCTGTCATCCCCTAATAATGTAGGTAGGTGGATTTTTCTTACTGCAAGTTGATCTCCTTATCCACTGTGCTCCCCACAAAGATTCTAAAACCAGGCAGCAGATAATGCATTAAAAACCCAGAAATGACTCAATGATCTGAAATTGGAAAGAAAACATATGTGCCATCACCGACTTTTGTTTTCTGTCTACCAAAGAGGAATTGTGTATTTTTTCTCCTGCCTTGATGATGAATACAATGTGAGCCATTAAAACTTCCACTGCAGACAGAACTGTGTTTTGTGCAAAAACACCTGCCATGGAAAAGCTTTAACATATATAATTTCTAAGGTAATAATCACCTTCCCTGAGAATTGTGTCTTTGAAAGGATAGAACTCCCATCCCTTCATAACTCACTGCACTGCCTTCAGTGATGTCGGATCAGTACTGTCTTTATTTGAAAATGATAGTACCTCTGAGAAAAGTGTTAGCTGTGCTTAATCACTACCTATATGTTTTTTCATGAGGATTATTTAGCACATAACATTAGATCAGGCAAATGATGTTTATGTTGACTGCTGCAGCATCAGCATCAAATGGGCAACACTTGTCTGGTGATCTGCACACATGCACAGGTGCGTGTCCCCATCTCAGCAGGTCACTTTGAGCTCCGTTTATCCTCAGCAGAGGAAAACAAGTGAAGGTGGTCAAGCATGAGTAGTGCTTTAGGTGTCTAAATTTCTGGTAGATGAGTTTAATTTTGCATGTCACTATTACTTGGTATAGTTACACTGCAATATTGGGTTGTTTCCACAGGCCACAGTTCACCGAAACACTTTTACAGTTTGGGATTAGGGTGTTGCTATTATGCAACAGTGAGAAAACCTTTTCATACCTAAGGCTGTAGCAAAAATATAGTTACACACTTGAAGTTCTTCCCAGTCTGAGTGACATCACTGGATATTGTGTAACCAAGCGGGACCTGGCTCTAGGGATGGGGGAAGCAGGCTGTTAGAGGCAGCAGCGCTGCCCGCATCACTGAGCCATTGTCGTGCCTCCTGATTTGTGCAAGCCAGAGAGAAGTGTAGGTGAGCAGAGGTGGTTCTGCCAATAGGATAATGAGGGCATTCTGACCCCTTCTCCTCAGCGTTTCCCCTGCCCTTTTTCTCACCCCATCCTTCCTGCCTCTACTCTACTCCCAAAGTCATGCTCTTGCCTCATGACTGGGGTGTCAAAACTAAATTCTGCTGACAGCAAGCACCTGGATAAGTTTTTTGAGACATCAACCAACGTTCGAACTATTTCCTTCCTTGTGCTTTTTCTCAATATTTTCCTATTTTCCAGCATGTACGTACTAACTTGCAAAGCCTGGGATATAGGATATTTCTCTGATAAAATCTAGGGCAGATGAAAAAGTTGCTCTGCCTTTAAGAGATGTGCTCTGAATTGCTTTATAAAGACCAGACTTGCATGATATGCACATAACTTTTTTTCAGATAACTATCATGACATATTTCAAATACTTAAAAATGCTCCTCTGTTCCTTTTGCATCAGATAGAAGTTGTAAGGTATTAGAAAGCAGGCCAAAAACCTCCCTCCTTCTCTCTGCAAATGGATCAGAGCTTCTGTAAGTGAACAGGCTTCTTTCTGCTGATAAAAGTGAGGCCATTCCCTGGAAAGGGAGGAACAGCACTCCATTTACATCACTTTTTTTTCTGTCCAGGCTTGGGGTTTTTTTATTCGCTGGGATTTTTTAGTTTGAAGGAATTCCTAGCCTTAAGGAAGTCGAAGGACTCTTTTTACATAATGTTGTCCTCATGTCAGTGTTTTTCCAAGGGCTAAACAAGGTGATGTTTCCAGTTTTTAATTATTTCTTATACTCAGTTTCATCCATTTTATTTTCTTGACAGTGTATGTTGCACTTGTGTGGGAGGTTTGTTGGAGGACTCCTTGCTGTATTGCAAACAAACCAGCTGTAGTTCAGGAATCATTACTAGAGAGATTCTGGCATGGCTGATCATCCACTGGACTTCTTGCAGCAATCTGAGGTGAATGAATCTCAGTGAGCTGGTGGATTGCAATGTATTTACACAGTGTAAATCTGCAGTTACTGGTGTGTCTATGAACAGCTGTGGTGTGAGAAGAGGGAAGATAATTCAATTTATGGAATAAATTGTACATTGTGTTCTTCCTCTACTTCCCAGCTGAGACACAGGAGGCACACTCAATGTACATACAATTTCCTCTCCCAACTGCTTTCTTTCTTTTATGATAGCTTGGCTTCTTTTTTATGTTCTTCAGCTTGTAATTTCATTTGTATGTGGTTGGAAATAATGTATAGTTCACTAGAGGGACAGAATTCATTGTGCAGTGTGTTGGGAAAAGGAAGGGAGAGAAAAGGACAAAGAAGAAAAAATATATTTAAATTTCACCTGTACAAGAAGCTCCGGCTTTCTAAGCTGCTATGGTGGACACATAAGGAGAAACAGATTGTTGTTGCTTTTCGCCATCTGCTCAGTATGCCACAGATAGCTTTTATCAGCAGGGAGCTATTATCACCAGTTAAAAACCATACTCTCTTTAAATAGTCTCTCTCTTCCTGTCTCTCAAAAAAAAAAAAAAAAAGGTATAACAAGAAAAATAATTTCCACCATTTAAATACATTTGTATGTATTTTCCCCAACTGGGCTGAATTTTTGTGCTTGCAGAAGAGGCTCTGTCTCATGTCACACACTGGGTTATCCGTCCTTGCCTGTGAGGGATTGTGAGACCTTCCCAGCCAGCCCAGCCAGCCTGGGCATGGCTCCAGCTGCTCTGTGCCAACATGGCTTGGCTTGACAAGTGTCTGCACTGGGCTGTAGCGCTGCCACTATGTGACTCTGTAGGACTTTGCCTTTACAACCCTCCACCAACCTCCAATTTATGGGTGAGCTGTGCTGAGATCACCATGCAGGCACATTTCTGATCCAACCAGTTCTGGAGCTTAAGTTACCAAAAAGGGAATGTTAAGATTTATGCAACAGAAACATACATAAATCTGTTCCTCATTCCCTATTTTTATCACAGCAGCTGCAGCAGTAACAGCAGCTGCAATGATGGATCTCTCCATAGGTACTTCTGTGCCATTTCCACTGAGATCTCCTCTTAACTTCCACCTGTCCCATCAATACCTGCCTTCGTTTTGGGGAGACAGAGGAACTTAACTGCTTGCTTGGTTAAGGCTGTGTACACATTTCCTGCAATGCTAAACTGCACTTGAATGTAGCTCTTCCCCCTGTTAAGTCCCATTATATCTCCCTGAGGCAGTTCCTTTACAACCGGAATGACTCCATTTCAAATCAAACCATTTTTCCCCGCACCAAAAAGTTCCCAGTTTAAGCTAACCAGCCTTTTTTCATCTTTGCATGTATTACTTCAGACACACTGCTTCCCCAGAAGTTTTAACCAAATCCCTATGTAAACCTTCTCTTCTTGCTTTCCATGTATGTACACTAAACTAAGAACGTGTACATTAGCCTGTGCACCTTTCAGCAGATAACTTCTCTAGAGCAGCTACTGTTTATTTTACCATGTTATAAGTGACGGCTATATCCCATTTGGAGAAATGTACAACCATAAGTAAGACATTTTTGAATGAAAATGATACTAACTATATAGAAAAAGACAGAAAGGGTGGTGGTAGTGGCTCAGTTTTTTGACAGGACCCTCCAGAGATTAACTGGTCCCAGTTCCAGTTACTTTTTCTTGCAGGACTGGACCTTAAAACCAAACCAAACCAAACCAAACCAAACCAAACCAAACCAAACCAAACCAAACCAAACCAAACCAAACCAAACCAAACCAAACGTATCTGTTCATTGCTCCTTGTCCTTGGATCTGTCATGAGTGATGGGACCAGATGAAGAGAATTAAGGCCTAAAAGACAGTTAATATGTTTTTACTTGTAAGTTGTTTTGGAGAACACTGATAACAGTTTTGATCTTATCTGTGTCGACTGGACCACTGGAGACCATTGACATTGTTGGTAAAGGTTTTTTCTTAAATGTAATCCCGCTCTCCATTGGTTTGAACATTCACCAAAGGACATTGCGCCAGGCAGCCAAAGTTAATTTCTATACTAGTTGAAATCAGTTGAATGATTCAGTTCTCAGAAAAACATAGTCCCTGTCCCAGTGGAACTTCTTTCCTTGCTAATGCAAACCATAATAACTACTTTGCAAGGTTTTATTTTTTGATTGGTCTCTTCTATTCTAGGAATGTCAACATTGAGGATTAATGAAGATTTATGAAAACATATATTTATTAGGAACATACTTCTATGAGTTAAGCCTTTTAGAGACTTTAGTCGGTTATTTTATGTTATGGATTTTCTTGGTGTGGTTACTTATTATTAAATTTTTAAAAGAGAAACATAATTTGCCAAATATGATATGAGTCTTAAGTATATTGACATTAAAGTAAAATGAGGTTGCTGAGAAATTTGTCCAGTTTACCAGATGTCTGTATTGGATAACTCTCAAGATTCTTATTCATGACTTTTCATAAACATGAAAATAAGATTCTTGGATTGCAAACCAGTATAAATGAATTGGTGAAGATCCTTTTTTTGAAGGAGATTCCAGGGCAAGGAGTATAGAATACATGACAGAAGAAAAAAGTGTTCTGGTTTTGTTTCTTGCTTTTGATATATCTCTGCAGAAGACCAGGATACAGGTGCAAATGAGAGTAGCCTGAATGCTAGTCTTGTATGGGCAGCATCTGGCACCAATGCACCAAGATGGAAGTCAAGGATGGTTTTAGAAAAGAAATGCCTTTTTCTTAGCCTGATGTGTGATGTCTCAGTGGGAAGCTTCCTCCTGTTCATGCAAACAGTGATTCTGCCTGTGATGGATGAAGAAATGACGTTGGGGCAACTGATTTGGAGAACCAGAACTTGGCTTTCACAAGACAGGTAATTTTCTAGTCTTCACTCATGAAGTAGGTAGCTCATCTAAATACTATCTGGTCACTTTTCTGTTCATCTTAGCAGATATGATTAATTTATAACATAGGACTGCTATATTGAATATGACACTTAAATATTTCTCATAGTGAATATGGTCATTTGGTGTTGCAAGGCAAAATGTTGTCTCTGCTTTAACTAAATGACATGCCAAGGTGTTTTCCATTTTGAATCATTCTATGACCCTATGTGCATTTTATTTTGCAGGCTCTATGGGATGTAGTAATGCCATATCTGGCTGTTCAGCTAGGCCAGGCATTTCCTGGTTGCACCACTGTTTGCTGTTTCTGGAGAATCTATAACCTTGGCTGACCAGTATTTGTAATTTATTCTGCTGTTTCCCTCGAGGGTGCTACCAACATGTGAGCTGTACTTTTCTTCCCTGTTTTCAGTTGCAAGTCCTGCAATACAGATAGAACTAAAAATTAAAATAGCACTCTGTCTTGCACCTGTACTGTCTTTGTCAAACTGTTCTCCCATTGCATATACCCCTGCTATTTCTCATCATATCCTGGTAAGAGCTGCAAAGACACACTTGGGTAAAGGCCATGTGAGAGAGTTTGTACATTCATTCTCTAAGAAAAAGGAATTTGCCAAAGCGGTACATTGTTTTTGTCTAGTGGATCTTGTTTTCATATTCATTTAAAAAAAGATTCTATATTATGCTACTGGTTTTAGTGGCCATCACATGTTTAACTATTATTTTGACGGTACTTGAGACACGAGTTTTCCCTCTTGCATTACAGTCTCTTCTCTGTCTGATTTTATTTGTTTGTTTCCATTGACAGTTCCTTTTTTAAATTATGCTAGCTCTCAATAGATGCCAGAGGTGGTCACACTATGCAAAACAAACTGAAACATGGCAGCGTTCCCTCCTTCTACGAATGAGCAGCAATGGTGAAGGCAACTCACTCTATGCTCTTCCCAAACCACAGCATTATGGAATCATTCAGGATAGAAAAGACCCTTAGGATCATGGGGTCCAACAAACGCTGGACTTTCTCCTGAGTCTCTGGGCTGGTTTGAAGCCATGCCAGCAACCATGTTTGCAGTGCCTGTAGGCAGCTGGAGCAGTGTTTTGGGTCTCACTGCTCAGGTCATTTTAGGACAGACCTTTCAAGCTGATTTGCCAAACATCGGCTCTTTTTCTGCTAGCATAGAGAACATGTTTTTTCAATAATGTATTTATAAGCCAGGCTAGATTTTGTCTCCACATGAGACAGTAAAATATTAATCCTGCCTCTGTGCTGTCAGAGTTGAATGTGGCTGTCAAGATCTTTAGGGCAGAGCTCAGGAGAGGGCTGATGCAGAGCCCGCCTGTGGGCAGGGAGTCCCTGTCCTGGGCTGACCTGGCCCCAGGAAGGGCTTTCCAAACTCTGGTGTGTCTTGCAGCTGCTTATGTTCCCTTTTGTGGCAGTGTCCATCTGAAGATGGGAACTGAGCAGTGTGTGCTAATGTGGCTTTAACAAAATTGCAGCTAATCTAATGCCTTCTCTCTTGCTGGCCTGGTTCTGACATGTCATCACAATCTCATTCCATCTGAACTGTAATGCTGTCATGCTAAAATGCACAGAGAACTGATGTTTATGGCAGCACCCTTGTCTTTGGGTACTTACCATAAGTGGGGCCAGGTGTCCCTTGCATCTTTCATCCTGTCCTGCTGTTATGTCTCTAGAGTGGAACACCTGAGCCTGTGTTTTATATACCTCCTAAAAAGGAGGAAAAATAGCCTGTAAGAAATTTTTTTGGGGGGAGGTGAGTTAGGAGCTAAGACTTGACAGGGTTGATATTTATCCAAAATCCTGGAATTTTTCAGGAATGGTAGGTGTTGGGTTTGTGCCCCAGGATAAAATGTTTTGTTCTTTTCAGAGGGGTCTCTCAGCTTTGGAGAGCAGAGATAATAAAATGGAAAGAGGAATTACTATCCATATAACATTATCAGTCTGCTCAACCAGGTGCCAATATTTATACCACCATACCTACCCAGATAAATCTCAAAATGTTTCTCAGCATGTTTGGCAATCTTTGCTGTGCTGCCACTGTTTTCAAGTTTAAGTAATGTCATTCTGCAAAGCAGCTGTTGGGCTGAGAAGGCAAGTTCTGAACTTGCTCTCAGATACACACAATAACAAATTTCTGATTGTTATTGTAGTCTGACTGCTTTTGATTAGAAAATTTCAGGGGATATATTTTAAAAATCCCAAAATAAGAAGATTCTGAAGAGGAATACTTCAGAGAGTTGAAGGAAAGAGAGGGATGGGTTAGAGGAAAATAAGTCAAAGAAGAGATATTAGAAAGAATTTGTTAGGGGTTATGGAGAAGAATAAAATTAACTTTCAAACTGTAAGTACCATGACAAGAACCTTTCAGTTTTTAAGGGATTTGACTTCAATGGGCTGGCATGTGCTTGAGGGAGCAGCAAAGATGGCAAGACTTGGACAAATCCCAAAACTCTCTGGAACAGATGTCTGAGTACAAGCCCTAATACCTAAAAGAAGCAGTGTTTACCTGCTGTGTTCAGAGAGCATGGACACCTGAGGGGCTGTTGCCTCATGTTGGGGTGTTGGGGAGCAGTGGCCCTCCATACCCTGTCTTCAGGATGTCCTACTGCTGTGTCTATTTTGGCCTTTCTGGTTTGGCAGGTTTTGTAGGTGTGTTGCAGAGTGATGCTCTGTGCCACAAATCCAGCTCAAGCCTGCAACTAGGACCAAGTGTGTAGGGAAGCCCAGTTCCTGCTGAGATGTCCCTCTTCAAAAGCACTGTCAGTCAGACTGTTCTGACAACAGCCTGGGGAGCTTCTTTCTGCATAAATTATGCTGTAATCTTTAACCTTTCCATTTTCCAGCCTCTCTTCCAATCCTGTATGCTGTTCTTCACAGCACCGTGGGGGCTAGCTTGTTTGGGAGCTTTCCTGGTACTTTCTTAGGCTTTCTCATTCCTTTCCCTAATCCCATTTTGTTCCCAGAAATCTTCCTGACTGCAATAACTGTGACAACATTAGGCAGCTGCTCAACCAAGTATGCACTTGTTTACATCAATCTGTGTATAGCTACTCCTCATTACTTGGTGGTTTATGATCTTACACCTACACAGGGACTGAATTTACAAAGACACTCCTGTTGGTTCTGATACTGCCCCTTTGCAACTACTCGATGAAATCTACTGCAAAAGGCCTGCATGCCAGTGAAAGGCAGCATCTGGTGATTACTTCAGACGAGACCTGAAGACAAAATTAACAATACAAATTAGTTTTAAAACCAGTTTCTGGCTGCCCTTTCTAAAGTTTTCCTTTGAACATGAGAATACTTGCAAGCTTATATTTCCTGGACATGGTTTCCTAGTGGTAGCTCTGCCTACAGGTCATAGTCTGAAGCTTCAGTAGTTCTTCCCTTAATGTGTCAAACAGATTTAGTGTGATGGAAGTGTTGAGACATGTCCAGAAAGTTTGGGATCTGAAGTTGGAAAATAAGCATCATGGAAGACTCCCGGCAGTTCTTCCTGTTTCTTCAGACCCAGTGAAACATTTGACACTTTTTCCCATGCTCAGACATTGCAGAGAAAACATCTTTTTTGTAGCTTTTTTTTTGTCTGGACAGCGTCATGACTATAAGAAGAAGAATTCATGAAGGTGTCCCATCTCTTCACAGATGACTGGATTTCCTTGCTAACGACTGTCCACTAATCTGCTAAAAAAGCTTTGGATGTAAATCGTAAATTGCACAGAAATTTCCTAAAACTACCTCTGGCCTCCATGTGAAACAAGCATCCATGGGACTGGGATTTAGATAGGCAGAGAACTGCCACTTTCCCCTCGGAGTCCCGTAATTTTTGCACAGAAGACATGGATTTTCCCATTTTCCTGCAGTGCTTTATGTCTGGTGATAACTTTGATATCTATTTGAAGAATAATTTGCCATTTCTATTAAATCCATTAACTTGTAATGCATCAGTGCTACCTGTGACAGCTAAATAACACATACCAGTAGCTAAAGGATTTTTTTTTTCTTGACATGTACAATATAACTTTATTTCTATAAAGGAGTAAAGGATGTAGAGGAACTTACTTGGTTTGCATGAATATGTGTGTTTCAAAAGGTAAAAGAGAAGCCAGACCAAAACCAAATTATAAGCTTATTGTGAGTATTATGAGCTCATCCTTAGATGAGTGTCCCTACAAAGTATCTCAGTGTGGGTTGGTATGCCGGTGGTCTCTTTTCAGGGCTGGATGCATTTGCTGAGCTGTGCATCTTCTGGGGTGATTTGCCCCCAAAAGGTCAAGTGAACTAGACATGGCAGCAACTGAGGGGTTTTGCTAAAAATGATCCCTTTTAAAAAGGGAGGGTGATAGAGATGAAGGAAAGAAAAAACCACTTGTTTAAATGCTACAGACCTTCAAGCTACACTAATTAAACAGCCTCACTTAATAAAAGATGGAATTGGATGATGGCATCAGCTGTTATATCATGGTGTGTTAGCTACCTCTGGGGCTCTGGGGGATTTTGTAGAAGAAAACAGTCATCAATATATAATGTGACATCTCAGGCTTTGCAGAGACTTCTAAGAAGGAGATTGCTGACCTTTTCCCTCAGCCATTTTCTCTGAGATGTTTCCATTCCATTTTGCTTTTAAACTAATTAGAAGCATTGCTAGCAGCCTGTTGAAACATCAGACTGTTGAAACACACAGAAATGTAGTGATGTGGTCAGATAGACTGACAGAATTCAGTTTCCTGGAATGGCTCCTGCAGTCCCAGAAACATTTCTGCCCCCATAGCAACAATTCTTGAAAATCAGTGATCATACAAAAAGAAGCAGAAAAAGATAAGCAGGTAAATAGGCCAGTCTCCTATAAAAGAGGAAATATAGCCCAGGAAAGTATTTGCAAGGTGGGCCTGAAAACAAATTGGAAGAAGATGCTTTTAGGCTCAGCACCAGCAGAGGGAAGTTGGAGCTATTAGCAGCCAGTTGTTTGATGTTTGCTGCCACTGAAGTTTATCGGGACTTCATATATTTTCCATACAGAAATAGTATTGCGGGAGTGAAATGTCTTTAATCTATCAGTTTTTCCTTTTAAACCCAGTGATATCTCCCATTTAACTCTGTCTAATGGGCTAAAAGTAGCAATGTGAGGTCAGGCATGGGGAGAAGCATGGGGGTTTCAGACTGAACTGTGTAAACTGGCAAAACACTTGCCTGTTCTCTTTAGAATGAACAAATGAATCATTAAATCAGGCACTCCTGCTCACCTCTGCCAGTCTGCAGCACACCACCTTTGGAAGAGCTCTGGAGTACACCTGGGCTCTGGCCCTGCAGCCACTGGCCACTTCCTGGTGCGTTCCAGTGATGCTGGTCCATCTCAGGGTCTCAGCACTGGGAGCAAAGCACCCAGTGGCTGTGGCAGATGTTTCTTCTTGCAGTGCAGTTTGGCTTGTTTCTGACCCTGAGTGGGTTCCTTTGCACGACCGCGCAGTGGTGTCAGCACTGCTGCAGCTCTGCCTCGTGGGTTGAGGTCACTTGGTGTTAGTCACATCGATCCTAGCCCTTGTCAGATTCCTAAGCAGGGGAGTGGGGTGGGGTGAGGGGACTTCAGCTTTTAAACTCGACAAAGTGTCCTGTCTGAAAAATACTATCCGAGTTTTTTGCCAAAGTGCAGATCTGCCCATGAGGAGGTTCAGAGACTCAAGAGATGAGATAAAACAGGAAATCTTGGTCAAACTTCCACTCTACTGATTTTTCTGATAACTAAATTTTTTTAATGTAGTAACCCTTGGGAGTATATGGGCCTTATGTCTCGTCTGTGCTTTAAATTGCAGCCCAACAAACTTCCATTTGAGAACTGAAAGCACATGTTGAAAACAGCTTTTTTAGATCTCCATAATCTAAAAATGAGCTACGTATGTATAATATAGGCTTTCCAAATTTGTTTGAAAATACATTGCTTCTGACTTGACTTTTCTTGTGCCAAAGCTTTGAGTCTGACACATTTTTTCAGCCAAAACCCTAATCTAACCCCTTAAATTTTTTTTGATATTGGAAACATTGACTAAGAGCTGTTGACGAGGTTTGTTGTATTTTTTTACAGCATTATTTTCATGTTAGTATTAAATAAAAAGTTATCTATAAGAAAATAGACTTTTTATTTAAATAGAATAAAAGTTCTGAGGTACTGTTCTTGAAAGTCTGAATTTCATGGCACTGCTCTAGAATGGCTTCCCTTTTGTGATGGTTCCTTAACTGCATGAGTACATAATTTATGCTCTATGCATTTCTAGGCTATGTTTCCTAGACGTTACCCATAAATACTGGTAAAAAAAAATTTGGGTTTAACATAGGGATTAAGAAACAGATAGTTCTTAGGATTCCGTGTGAAAACTGTATATATTCTTTTATAGTGTAACTTGTCAGACATTGTATGCAGTTATCTATTCAAGTGTAGTTTTCTGAATTCCAGTTTGCTTATGTGCCTCAACATCTATTTTTTCTTAAAACCCCACAAAATTTCAAATGAGTTTTTGCAACAAAGGCCTGGTTGCATCTTAAGAGTTACATTCAGATTAATTTTTGAAGCTGAAGAGCTTTCCATTTGAGCCATGCTTTGATAGATCCAGGCACATTCATGGAATAATAGTATATAATTGCCATGTATTGTAGAGTATGGAAGTAATTTGGGATATAATTGCTTTAACAAATACATAAATGGACACGCTTTGCTGAAAATGCATATGTTTAAGGGTAATTGTTTTCTTGGAAATGAAAATGATTAGTCTTGTAGCGTTTAGCTAGCATGCCCTCCAAAACCTCTGATAAACATACACTTGCTGGATATTTTTTTCAGCATGATGATGCTCCATCTTTTTGATTACAGAGGCTTATAAATCATATTACCTTGTGCACTTCAGTTGTATTTGCTGATACTGTATTTTGGCTCCTATGGTAGTAATCATTTTAAGCTGCTGGTTTTTTTTTTTTTAATGAATATTGAGTTATTTTTCTCTGAGTTAAAACAACTTTAAAAAAATCTAATAAAAAGCATGTGCCTCTCTAGTACTAAATAAAATTAACTTAGGAATGCCTGTAATTTAGGCAGAAGTCTGTTCTTACAGCCTTCCAGCCTGAATTTATGAGATGTGATACAAACAACAGAAAAGGTAGACATGTCTATAGAGAGAGTGCAAATTCAGGATGGAAGTGAGGCAACAGAAGTGTGGGGTTGGGCATGAAATTCTGGAGGTCTGAGAGGTATTTTAGTTGCAAAACAAATGTTAGTTGTTTTTAGTGGAGCTAGCCACATGAAAAAAGCCCCAATCTTAGGTGGCAGAGGTGACAAAGTTGAGATGCAGGGAGCAGGCAGGGTGTGCAGTCTGTGATACAGAAGCACAAGGGGCACACGGGCAGACTTCCTGTCTCGTCTGTTGCGAGATTGTGAAGGGCGAGTGTGGAGATTGTGTGACGTGCAGGATGTGTGGGTGGACAGTGCTGGTCAGGAAGATGTGACTGCAATAGCACAGAGCTGAGCCATGGCCAGAGCTGCAAGCTGGACTGAGCAGGTTTGTATTGTCCTCTGAGTTCCAGGGTCTGGGGGACAGGCAGGACTGGTTCAAGTCTGGTGCTATGTCCCATGCAGATCTCGTCACCATGATGTGCTGGTAGGGATCCAGTATGAGAAAAATGTTTTCAGCAGTCACTTAAAAAATAAAATTGTCTTTTAAATACAGGTAGGGAAAGGGGAGTAGGGAAAAGCGGGAGGACACAAGATGCAGAAGGATACTATATGGAGAGCCAAAAGGCAGCACATGAGTAGAAAACCTCTTGCTGGGGACAGATGTTGAAGAGACAGATGCAGATCCTACTTTGAACAAAACTGAGGAACAAACATTCTGCTATTGGGTTTCTCTGTATTAACCCGCTCTTTTTGTTGCATTGAACAGAAACACAATGCTAGTGCCAATGTCTTGCTAGGAATGGGCATTGGTTTCCTTTAGAAGTCCATTCCAATGAACAGAGATTATGCCAACATACTGGCCTGTACTTACTGGAAGCAGGTATGTATTTTTTAATGTGAAGAATGAGTCTGATACCCTCATCTCTCCCAAAATGGTAACAGGGAGACTCTTTCCATGTTGGGTGTCTCTGTGCAGCCCCACTAGACAGACTCCAAAGATCACAGAATCACAGAGAATCACAGAATCAATTAGGTTGAAAAAAACCTCTGAGATCATTGAATTCAACCTTTCCTTAAACACCTCCAGGGATGGTGACTCCACCACTTCCCCGGAAAACCCTTTCCAATATCTGATCACCCTTTCTGAGAAGAATTTCTTCCTAATGTCCAGCCTAAACCTCTTCCAGTGCCTACTGAGGCTATGTCCTCTTGTTCCGTCACTGGTTGCCTTGGAGAAGAAACCAACCCCCACTTGGCGCAGCGTCCTTTCAGGCAGGTGCAGAGAGTGATAAGGTCACTCCTGAGCCTCCTTTTCTCCATGCTAAACACCCCCAGATCCCTCAGCTGCTCCTCACAGGACTTGTGCTCCAGACCCTTCTCCAGACCCTTCTCCAGCTCCATTGCACTTCTCTGGACTCACTCCAGCACCTTGGATCATGTTCAGCTGCTGTCACCAGCACCCCCAGGTCCTTTTCCACTGGGCAGTTTCCAGCCACTCTGTCCCAGCCTGTGGTGCTGCCTGGGGTTGTTGTGACCCAAGGGTTGAACCTCACACCACTGGCCTCAGCCCATCGATCCAGCCTGTCCAGATCCCGCTGCAGAGCCTTTCTGCCCTCCAGCAGATCAACTCCTGCCCAACTTGGTGTAGTCTGTGAATTTCTAATAGCAGACTCAATCCCCTCATCCAGATCATCAATAAAAATACCCAGGAAGATGTGGGGGGAAGGCAAAAATAAGATGGGTCACACTCTGTGACTGGTCTGGAGCAAAGCTGAGACCCCAGTCCTAAAGGAGGAAGGCTGTTTTCTGGGCTTCAACAAGCTCTGTGTTGTGCATTTTTGGGCTTCCAGCTTTCCTGCCTTTAGGCTTGCAAGAGCAACTGTTTGCATCCTTCTCCCCTAGCTACTCGGTGACAGCAGAAGATTCTTTGAACAATATGAAAGTGGAAAAAGACTTTTGTATGTGATGGAAAGTATTTCCTGGATGGCCCTTGTATCTCCCTCTCCTCTGCTGATCTGTGTGAAAAACAACTACCTGAATTGATGCGAATCTGCTTTTGGCTCTTCCTGGGAAGTAGAGAAATGTCCAGAATTAAGGTGCAGATGTCACAGGTTTGGAGGGAAAATACAAAAATCTTAAAAGAAGAGGTGAGGGACAGCACTGAGTACAGCTAACATGGTGTTAGAGGCAGAAGGAAACAAGCATCTCAGCATTACCCATGTCCCTGCTGATCCTGATCCTCGCTTTCAGTGCATTGGCCTCAAAGGATGAGTGTTTAGCCAGAAATGTAGGTTGAAAGGCAGGAGAAAAAGGAAAATAAAAAAGCAAACAGAAAATTGTGCAGTTGAGATGAAGCCCCCAGAGGGCCAAAGTCTACAGGTTTTCTTGTTTTCCAGATTTCCTGGTTTAATTGGAAATCAGGAAAACTGCTGCAGGGAGGAATAGGGCTGTAGCAATTATGGAAATGTGGCATTAAAGAAGATGTGCACTTAAAGGCATAGTGAATAATATAAAGAAATTTGTTTTTCAAGGACCTTAAAACTGAGGTCCTTGACTGGAATCTCTGGGGCAGTCCTAAACCAGTACTGTTTATGAGAGAAATGGAAATGCATATGAAGAAAATATCACATATACCTGCCATGTTCCTTTGTACTATATAACAGAGCTGCATTAGAGCAGTTGAAAAAAAATTACAGCATTTGCATTTTTGATTCTGTGTACTTTAAACTCATAATCTTTTATCTGAGCTGTGAATTTTAATGGCTGGATCTTAATGATGCAGTTCAAACCCCATGCAAGTATATTAAATTTTCATCTATTTTATCTCTATTCAACCATATTTACTTGTTTCCTTCATTTCTTTGTTTGAGTCCTCATCTATCTGTCTCCTTTTATGCTACCATGGACCATGATTCCTATTCAGGAAAGTGAAAATGTTATACAGAATTGTAGAATCATAAAATCAAAGAATGGTTTGTGTTGGAAGGGACCTTAAAGATCATCTAGTCTCACCCCCACTCCCCGCTTGCCATGGACAGGGACACCTTCCACTAGACCAGGGTGCCCAGAGCCCCATCTAACCCGGCGTTGACACTGCTGGGGATGGGGCATCCACATCTTCTCTGGGCAACCTGTTCCAGTGCCTTACCATCCTCACAACAAAGAACTTACTCCTAATATTCAATCTGAACCTACTCTCTTTTAGTTTGAATCCATTCCCTCTTTTCCAGTCACTACATAAAAAAGTAAAAAGTCCCTCTCCATCTTCCTTGTAGGATCCCTTCAGGTACTGAAGGGCCACCACTAAGTCACTCCAAAAGCTGCTCTTTTCCAGGCTGAACTATCCCAACTCTCTCAGCCTTTCCTCATACAAGAGGTGTTCCATCCCTCTGGTCATCTCAGTGTCTTTCCTCTGGACTTGCTCCAACCAGTCCATGTCCTTCCCATGCTGGGACCCCAGAGCTGGATGCAGCACTGCAGGTGGGGTCTCACCAGAGCAGAGCAGAGGGGCAGAATCCCCTCCCAGGCCCTGCTGGC
>QWTY01007803.1:31664-76313 GCA_008033365.1 Pseudorectes ferrugineus
CCAGCACCCCCAAGTCCTTCTCTCAGGGCTGCTCTGATCTGTTCATCTCCCAGACTGTGTTGATACCAGGGGTTGCCCCAATCCAGGTGCAACACCAGCACTTGGTCTTAATAAATCTCATGGAGTTCCCACAGGCCACATGTTCCCAGCTTGTCCAGGTCCCTCTGGATGGCATCCCATCCTTCAGGTGTGTCAACAGCACCACTCAGCTTGGGGTCATCTGCAAATCTGCTGAGGGTGCTCTCGATCCCTTTGTGTATGTCATTAATAAAGATATTAAATAACATTGGTCCCAGTACAGACCCCTGAGGGCACCACTTGTCACTGATGTCCATCGAGACTCTGAGCCATTGCCCATGACCCTCTGGATGGGACTGTACAGCCACTTTCTTATCCATCTAATAGTTCATCCACTGAATCCATCTCTCTGCAATTTAGAGAGAAGGATGTTGTGAGGGACTATGTCAAAGGCTTTACAGAGTCCAGGACATCCCTTGTCCGCTGATTTGGTCAGTCCACCACAGAAGGCCACTGGGTTGGTCAGGCAGGACTTGCCCTTGGTGAAGCTGTGCTGGCTGTCTTGAATCACTTCCCTGTCCTCCACGTGCCTTAGCACAGCTTCTAGGAGGATTTGTTCCATGATCAGGCACAGAGCTGAGGCTGACAGGTCAGTAGTTCCCAGGGTCCTCCTTTCTACTCTTTTAAAATATGAGTACAATGTTTCCCCCTTTCCAGTCAGTGGGGACTTGACTGCCATGACTTTTCAAATATCATGGAGAGTGGCTTGGCAACTACATCAGCCATTTCCCTCAGGACTCTGGGACGCATCTCACCAGGTCCCATTGACTTGTGTACATTCAGGTTCCTCAGGTGGTCACAAACCTGAACTTTACTTACAGTGGGAGGGACTTTGCTCCCCCCCCAGTCCCCACTCTGCCATCCATCCAGTCAAGAGGTGTGGGAAGAAAGGTCTCCAGGGAAGATTGTGACCAAAAAGTTGTTGAGGACATTTACATTTAAAAACATTTATTCCCTCCAGTGTCTGTCACAGCATTTGGGCCAAACACGAGACAGATCTCAGGCATCAGTTAACATCCTCTGATCTCTGTCTGTGAGATGGGAGTAATAATGCTCATCATCCCAAGGAGGCAGTGAAAATTATCAGGTATTAATAAATATGAATATTGAATCCCTGCACAAAATCTGCACATATTGGTTGGCTCCACATGCCTGTAGATCCCAAATTATTGGAAATACTTTCTACACAAAGTCAGTCTTTTTTTCACATATGTCAGTGACTGTGTAAGACTTATGGAAGAATCAAGTGTTTTCTAAGAACTTAGATATTTAATAAAAGCTTTTTTCCTTTTTCTGTCATGGTTATTTTAATGTTTACAGTTCTCTACCCAGTTGTCTTGAAACCATGTGGCTATTACTGTGGATTTAAGGTGTGTACACCATTATAGAAGCGGAATACCAGGGAGCCAGCATAATAACCTTTGAATCCAGCGTTGCTTGTTTCCTGTCCAAAATCTTTTTTCAATAGACGTGGAAAACATCTGGATTTTGATAACTGCTGCTTTATATAATGAAGAAAACAAAAAAGAAGACAAAGAAAAGGAAAAGAGAATAGGAAAAAACCATTGAATCCCAAAAGAGTAATATATGATTCTTCCTTCAACTGCTTAATGTTTTCCATGAAATATTTTGGGGATGGGAAAAATACTTTTCCCATTACCATCAATGCCATTACCTCAGGAATAAGTTAGCTGTGGGACCCTTCCAGTTTCAAATTCCATAAAAATTAATTTAACCTCAGCTGGTTGTTAGTCTAGCTTTTAAATAATTCTCCACTACCACAGTCTCAGTCCATAGTTAAAAACAGGTGCTCTTCATTACCGGTCCATGTTAAAATGAAATAAATATGTCCAGATATTGGAAAACTGCTACTGCAAAAACGTATTTCTCTCCCACACTTTGTGTCAGCACCAGAAGTTAAGGCAGAGTCGGGGTGGCAGTTTTGATGGCATTGCCAGCACAGGCAGTGAAAAGCCACAAGCTGGGACTGGTCCCACAAGCTCCCCTAGGTCTGTAGTGCACAGGGGTAAACCCAACCTCCCTTCAGCAGGGAAGCACATTCCCTGGGCAGACTGCACCAGTCTGGACCTTGGTGGCCTTTAATGCCTGTTATTCAGCATTTCAGTGTGGCCTTTTAGTGCTTGGAAAGCCTGTTCATCGTTGCAAAGGAAATAAATTGTGATTTTTTAGTTAGATGTGGGTATGCTAACATCAGAAATGCTATTTTCCACACACCACAACCCCACCCCTCCATTTCAGCCAAAGTAGAGGTGGGATGGACACCTAGAGAAAGGAAGTAAACAGTTTTTTTCATGTAGGAAGATGGACTATGAGAGAGGGATGTGGTACAAATATAGGGAAGAATGTGCGCTGCAGAGGGCAATGGACAGCAAGAGTGTTTGTGGCTGAGCAGCAGATTGGGTGTAGGAGCAGTACACAGTTGTTGGCTGGGTCCTGCTGCAGGGACAGGGGTCCTGAAACCCGCCCGTGTACACCAACATCCAACAGAGGAGGGCTGAGGGAGAGCCCAGACCCAGCCTCTGAGAGGGGGAACACATCTGTCTTTTGTCGACTCAGACAATTGTGACTGGGCTTTTTTCTTGTTCCAAGAGCCTAGATCCAAGCTTCTGGAGGTACCAGAGTGCAGCAGCTGCTCCCATGCAGCCTGTGAGCAGCCCACTCCCTCTGCCACAGCACTGCCCTTCCCTTTGAAGCTGGGTGGGAAGCAAGTCACAGCAATAACCTGCTCGTGGATACTCTTTGATCTCCTGCTCCAGCTGAAATTCATCTTTGTTGGGGAGGCCTTTGACAGGCCTTTTGCATCACAAAGATTATCACCATGGTCTTGGGCAGGCTCTGTCTCAGTGGCAAAGCATTCTGCCCTGCAGCTGAAGCTAGAAATTTAGGGTTTTAACCTTTTTGTGAAACAACAGATTCAACAGATGAAACTGTAAATTTTACTCATACTTTCCCTTCTAGTTTGAAAAAAAGCACGATTTTAATCACTCAGTTCATTGCTTGGGTCACTTCACTAGACTTCAGGAGAATTCATAATTAATGACTCTGAGCAGGCTTTCTTTTTTCAGTTCTTATTTTTCCTTTGAACTTAGCATTTTTTCCCTATCCCAGACAGCATAATTTACATGATGAACAAATGGTATATTAATCTTTTGATGTGGATCCATGTTGTTTATCAAATTTCTCACAATCTTATACCAGTCTGTCTTGTTATGTTTTTAAAGATATTAATCTTCAGCAGAGAAAAAACTTGAGGCTTTCTTCCCTGTGTCCTGTTATACCCATGGAATCCCACTACCGACCTGCCATAAAATCCTGACAGAGATAAAAAATTCTCATTTCCTTATGAGACAAGCTAGCAAATTGTGGCATGTCTAACTGATATTTCATGGTAGGTTTGCTGATTCCTGTCCTCAGTTATAGTTTGGTTAGTAACTGATAATTAATTGCGCAATAATTTCCTTGTAAAACGCACCACCTTTCTGGAAGTAAAAGCAAAGGTTAATGGTCATGAGAAATGCTGTAGAAATGTTTGCATTTAACTAGAACAAAATTTTGGCTGCAGCCACAGCTTTTCAAATTTGTTTGAATTTTTGAGTAATGTCTTTTCACACACACGTCCTTCCACAGCATTTTGGGTAAATAATCTCTTTTTTTTTTTTTTTCTATGATGGGCAAGCTTCTTGTTGTCCTTACGAATGTGTGTTTCCCTCTTTTTGGACAAATATATCTGCATATCACTGACTGGAGTGGAGATGTTCTGACAGACTTTAGAAGTTTAGTTCATTGTGCACAACAGATCTGAGAGTCTGAACCAGGGTAATGTAATCACGTAGCACAGGTGAAAAAAAAATCCTATCATAATATTTTCAGTGCTGGTTTATCTTGGTTCTTCATTAAAAGCCTCTTTTTAGTCTTTCAAACAACAATGGTCTGCCTGCCAAACCAAGTCCAGGAGTGTGGATTAATTATTTCTGCCACATAAACAGGCTGAGTTTTAAACAGGAATGTCCTTGCTGCCTTTGTGCAAAGCACGCTGGCCTTGGCAGCTGGTGTGCCGTGCTCAGCTATAGACCAGCTGATAAAATTTGTTGGTGGAGGGATGTAACCAATACTCAATGAACAATATTAATTCTAGTATTTAAAGGGTTACAGCTGCTGCAAAGCTGAATAAAAGATTTTTCCCTTCAGACATTTGACATTTCTAAAGACCCCCAAATTGGGTAGACATTTTTGATTTTTTGGAGCATTTCAGGATGCTCAAATGCTGTCAGGAACTGTTGTAGTCATTGAAGTGCTAACTTGGGACTAGGTGTTGCCTTTTTGCCTAACAATAAAGATGGCTTTAGGACTGAGAAAGTATTTGATAACTCCCTTGCATAAGGAAAGGTGAAATATTGTTGTGTTCTATTTGTGAATGCTTTAGAGGCTGGATTGTGGTTGAGCCTCCAACATATAATTTACATCCATCAAACAGCTGTGATGTGTGTGAGCAGTCCCATGTGACATATGTAAGGATTTTCACATATCCAGGTTTGCTGATCTTCATGGAAATACTTGAACACAACAGACCAGTTAGGATGCATACCTGTCCTGTGACATCTGTAGGTTCAAGAAACCCATTCATTTTGCAAAGTTCTTTGGGTCTCTATATGACTATGTGTCTGTATGGCTTTTCTATATTACTTCTCCTGAGGCTCCTTGAATCTTGTAACATCTTGATTGAAATGGCTCTCATGGTAATTTTTTTATATTATGACTATTCTTAAAAATTTTTGTTTGAAATGTTTATTTTTTATCTTTTGAAAATGTTTGGGAGAAAACAATATATTTATTTGTACAAAATTTTTAATTTTTTTATGTTTGCAGTAGAAAGGTGTATTCCTTGAAATAGAGGCAAATGTTTATCACAAAGCTAATATTTTCTTTCTTGGGAATATTTTACTATTTTTACCTTTGAATGTTATCACACAGATTTTGTGCCATCCAGACGATTCTGTCTAAAACTACCTTAACTGCCAAAGTAGTTGTTTATCCCTTTTGGCAAGTTGTAATACCCAAACCCAAATAGTTTCCATAGACAAGAGTTTCAATCTCTGAAAAATCAGTCAGAGCTTTAGAATGAGGGTTGATTTTTTTTTTTTTTCTGGAGGTCTCTATGAGTTTGTGAAGGGATAATCTTCACTGACTTTTACCTATTTTTAACTTGAGGGTGTTTCATGAAAGCTGAAAGGAAAATAAAAGCCACTTACCTGGTCCCTTATATTTATAATGTTCTAATCCTGCCACATCCTGAAAACCCACAGACATTTAATTTGCTCCTTTGTAAAAACACCTATTTGCTGAACCTGTGTCTACCTTCAGTAACAGAGCTTTTTGCAGTCTGAGTGCTAGATTTTAAAATTCTTCAAGATTCTGCTTACTTTGAAATGCTCTGTTCTAATGTTCATCCAGTTGTTTTGGCTTTGTTTTACGGCAATTTTGGTCTTCCTGGGGCTCAAAAGATACTTGTGACATCTGTGGAGGCCTGAGCAAAGGCAAGGACAGAGCAGGTAGTCAGAAGATGCTCTCCATCTCAGGCACTCCTTGTTTCCAGCAGAACAAGGGGTGCAGGATGGAGGTGCCTCTCAAGGGAAACCTGCAGGGACCTGCCTCTTTGAGCTTCCTCTACACTGCCGCATCTCAAGCTTGCCTTCTTAGAGGCACCATGTGCTTCCCCTCACAGCTGACAGGAGTTGCAGAAGACATGCAAAGTAAGGCTTTTGCATGGCACTGGTTCAAAAATAACAGCTTTTATTGGAATACCATAATTACTGGCACCTTGTCAGGAAATGTTACCATTGAAAATCTTCCTGTTAAAGTCACTTCTTCCATCAAAGTAACTTCTTCCACAGTAGGTATGGAGATATGATACATGAATACAATTTTTTCCAGACAAAACCCAGCCATTTGTCATGCGTGCCTGGACTCAGCCCTGTTTCTTTTCCCTTGCCTCTCTTGCTGCTGGTAAATCTGGCACGGTAATCCTCTCTGGTACTGTGCCGAATACTTTCACTCCTGGGGTAAACCAGCCTCTGTGCTTAGAGGAATGCTTGGGCTCAGGGAATTAGTGCTGTGAGCTGCCCAGTCACTCTTTATGTGTACAATGGGTAAAACAAAAATGATCCAGAGGCAGATTCAGTTCAGGGAAGATGGAAAGTTGTTACCTGTCATTCATTCCCCACTTGGGTGAAGTCAACAGTAACCTCTTTGATATGGTGACCCAAGCATTGGTACCAAGTTTGTTTCAGAGTTATCTTGTGGTCTTGGGCCCTGGCTTTCTGCCATGGTTTTTCCTTCCTTTAAAATAGGCAAATAATCCTCTCTTGTAAAGCCTCAGAGGGCATTTGGAGGACTAAAAAAGTATCGTGTGTACAGAGTTGGAGGTTGGATACACAGAGGTGTGCAAGCAGCTGGTAGCATGGGATTTTTTTGCAAAAACTAAGAAAAGGAAGAAAAGAAGTATTATCTAGATGAAAGCAAATCCTTAAAAAAACAAAGAGGCCCTATGATTGATAAGGAAGTTAAGTACCACATGGCCATCTGATACTGTCAAGGCAATGAGGTGTGCAGCCAGCCAGTCCTTGGGGCAGTGTGTCCATGCTGCCTGCTGGAAGCAATGGGAGCCATCAAGGTAGCTCTAGGTGAAACCATGGTATAAAAACCTGCAACATGGTGCTGGGTTATCCAGGGGTCCAGAACAACAAGTGGTCTTGTACTGTGGTATTAAAGAGGCAGAGATATCCAGAACCAGCCTGAAGATATGGCTTTGGACTATTATTTGGAGATTAGAAAGGCTTCCAGCCTTGGAGGTAGGTGCCACCCTTCTCTCCTGAGCAAAAAGTTTTGTTATGAGGCAGGCAGGGTTGCTGATGGTAGGATGGGATGCCTCCTCCACTACTTCTCCAACAGATGATTTGAAACTTTACATTGGAGCTGTTATGGCCTGTTTTACGCTAACTTGTGTGCTGAGCCTCAAGTGCCCTTCTTGTCACTGAAAATCAGACTGGATAAAGCATAAGTTAGCTCCCTGAGCCCTTATTAGAGTTAGTGTATCCAAAGTAATTAATATTCATATGCCAACAGAGGAGCTGGAGTCGTTCTCTCAACTTGCACACAGAAGCCTTGTGTGTAGTGCCTGGAGCATCTAAGCCATCTGTGTCTGGGGCCAAAATCTGACCCAGTGTCAGTGGCACGACTGTAGCATGACATGTGGTTGTATGTTATGCACTTAGACTTGACTTCACGTGGGAGAAAATGGCAATTCATAAGGAAGTCTTTGTTTAAAGAACCTTCTCCGTCTTGATGAGGCCAGGAGGTTGCACAGTCACCACTGGCACTGGGACAAGGACTGTGCCTCTGTGCCTTTGTTTTGCTTAGGAGAGCTCTTGAAGCTGGTTGCTCAAGGCATGGCCACCAGCTGTGAGGCCAGCCAGAATTTCCTTGGCTATGCAACATGCTGATTACTTGCCTGCTTCCTGCGCAGAGCTTACGTGGTACAGAGGACTTTGTCCAAGCCTTCTACGTCAAAAGGGAATTAAATTTCAATGCAAACACAGGTTGCATAGCTGAGCCCTTAAGCCTACAACAAACTCTGCAGTTTAATCTGCTGCTGCTGTAGACAAGCTATCCTTGTTAAACAGTTTAAATTTAGCTGGTAGAGCCCTTGAGAGATTATTTTTGGGACACATTGTGTTTACTGATCTCCACTAATCATGTTATCTATTAATTCTGCTGTTCAAGAGCACAGGCCTAGACCTTGTACTTTGTTGCTAATTTGTCTCTCTCCCTATATGAAGCAGAGACGAAAGGAAATTAGAAAATTGGTCTTACTGTTTCTACCAGGTCCCTTCATTTGTGCTTTGAGCAGTAGATCAGATCTGCGCAGCGAGGCTGAATCCTGGCTGACCTTTTCTCTGCTCTGAGTTTACAAACATGAGAAGGAAGTTTGTTTACCGCAGATGTGCAGTTTGCTGGATGCACTAACAAATGTCAGCAGTCCAGCAGTCAGTGCTTCTCTCACTCTGCTGCTCAGAATTGTTGTGTTGTTGGGTAAAGATGCTCAGACTGTGGCAGTGGGCAGCACAACTCTCCCTGCACTTTTTATTTTTTTTTAAGCTTTTTACCTTAGGAGGGAACCAAGGCGGCCAAAATGTGAAGGAGTGCCCCGGGAAGCAGATGAGAATGCTACCCACATTATATAACCAGGTGTGATTTTCTTTCAGGCACTGCTGGGGAATGAACCCCTGCTTCTGCCACGATTTAGGTGCTATAAACTATCCCTGTGATGGAAAGCGTGTTTTCTTCAACCCTTGTGCTCTGGGAGACAGTGCTAGGTGCCAGGGCAGTGCAAGCAAGGGCAGAGAGAGTTTGGAGATTAGTTAATAATGAGGATTTAGTTATGAACTGACAAGCTGTCATGGAATGGATACACAACTGCTGTGGTCATGCTGCTGCTGCTCCAGCTTGTGTGGTATGGCTTGTCCTTGGAAAATCCACCATGCAGAGTTACATACACACATACATATTGCTTGGGAAATTTAATACAGTATACAGTCTCTGTTTAAACTTCCTAGTCAAACCTAAATTTGAAATCCCAGCTGGACCATCCCAGACCTTATGAAAAAATATTCTGGTTTACTGCACACCTTGGAAAATAGTAGTAGTACAGTAAAACTACCTCCAAGTCCTCTGTAAGGCCTATATCCCACTTTTTTTGTTAGGAGTACAATAACAGCAGAAATATGCAGGTGGAAAGGGAAGAGAGGGGAAGAGTATGTGAGGGGAAAATACTACCATAGAAATTATTTCTGTGGATACATACTGTTGGCACCTCTTTTCTGAGTTCTCTGGTGGGCTGTGGAAACAAAACAATCTGATTTTTAGACGAGATGCTCAAGTATGGACATAGATGTCCTATGCTGTCAGGGCACCAAGGGATAAGGAACTCTGTGGCATGATGTAAAGTAGCTTTCTGAGCAGGGCGCTGTTGGGAGGGTGAGAACTGGTGTCAGGAAAACTTCAGTCTATTTTCTGCTTGTCCTGGGGAAATTATCTTGGTGCAAGTAGAAGTAAGACCAATAAAAGCCTGTCCAACTGTTAATTCTATTATTGGATGATAATGCTTCAAATTTTCTTTTTATTATGACTGAGGAAGTTTCCCTTTCACAAGTGGTGGACACCAAAGGCATTTTCTGTTTGCAATCATAAAATTTTTTTTCTTTATGTAGCCTCTTGTAAAATGTTTTTCTAAGAGTGCTCCATGAAAAATTAAGAAGTGGCATTAAGCAAATGCCTTTGAACAAAATAAAAAAAAAAAATATAATCCCCAGCTCCTTAGTGGCTGGTGTATTCTTATGCAAAAACCTTGAATGTATCTCTTCCCGTTCCAGTTCTTTTATTTCTGTTCTATTCAACTCCCTGTATATGATTGTAACACTTTCAGCAGAGCACTTTCCATGGACAGACCTTGATGATTGAAGAGTATTGTGCTGAAGAGTGAATTATGTAAGTGTGAATAGGTGCTATTTTATCTGAAGAGAGAAGTCTTCCTTTCCTCTAGAAGATCTGCCCAGCAAAACACAGAGCTTCAGTGGGCTTAATATTCAATTTCCGTCATGGAGGAAGTACTGAAATGGGCCGATGAAATGGGACTCCAAATGAACATTGCGAAAATGAGTAAGCAAGCAAAAAAGTTAGTAGATGAGTTTAAAGTAGATAAATATGAGGCCATGAATCCAGGAAAAAACAATCTTAACCATGTCTACATGATGCTGAACTTGGAAAGAGGTTTTGGAGTCACTGTAGAGGGCTTTCTTCTATTAACTTTCCATATACAACAGCAGCAGCTAACAAGCCCAACAAAATGTTGGTCAGCATTAGAGGGGTGATGAGAAGAAGGAAAAAGGCACTCTTTTATTTGGTGTGTGCACAACTTAATTCCATTCTCCACACATCAAGAAGAACCTAAAAGAAGTCAGCAATCAAGATCAGTGTCTTGTAAGGAGATATTAAAATACAGGACATTAAAGAGACTCCTCATCTTGGATCAGAAGAAGCTGGAGTGCTATGCCTGAAGCCTACAAAATCAGAAGGGAGGTGGACAGGCCTAATGCAGAACTAAACTCCCAAGTACTGGGACTTGGGTCAGTCATTGAAGTTGGTCAGAGATGAGTTTAAATCTGAGAGAAAACACTCCACTGTGTGAGTAGTGAACTTGTGAATTTGATCTTGCAGGAGATTGTAGAAGCAGATGCCATCAACATATACAAATACACATTAGACAATTTAATGGGTAATAGGGCTGGAAACAGTTAACTTAGAGGTCTAAGGGACACAAAAAGGGGCATGTATCCTCTAACAACCCTGACACAGCATCTGAGGGTGTGGGAGGAAGGTGCAGGAGAACGAAGCCAGGAGAGCAGCAGGCTTGCGTGACTGGTGTCTCCTGTCGTGCTGCTGCAGGCAGAGCGTGGGGCGGGATGCACCCGTCCTCTGACCTCTCCGTTCATACCCAGCTGTTCCGCTGGCCAGTGTCCAGTTCAAGACAACGACTGCAGCCAGTGCTCGCAAAAGGGCAGTAAGGGATAAAGAACTGGGACCTCACGCAGCTGACAAACACAGACTGGTTCCAAACCAGCTTTGCCCTCTGAAAGAAACTCATTGTCACTTAGTGCTTTGCTCCAGCGCCAGGCTGAGGAGGGAGGAGGTGTATGACCAGTGCAATGTCTGGATGTCTTATGGATATCTAAAGTAAATGACATATAGTCGAGCTAGGCCAATTTAAAATTATTCTTATATGCAAAGATGATGAACTTCATTTAAATAGGTCCTAGGTTTAATAAATGAGGGTAAATGAGATCTAAAACCTTGCCTCTTCTTTTCATAGCAAACAAGGCAATCACAAGCATTAGGTTACTACATATTGAATTTATATACATTTTTATTAGAAATCTTCTGAATTATCTTTTAACAAGACAAATATTTTTAACAACAACTTAACAAATCTTTTTACAAAAACAAAATATTTCTTTAAACAGGAAATATTTGTTTCTATTGCTGAAGGTTACACTTGATGCTTCCATTTTTTTAGTGGAAATGTTTATGTTTTCAAGAAAATGATTTTTTTTCTCTTTGGAGAGCCTGTGTTTTGTGTTGGAAATTTTAAGGAAAGGCTTTGGCAGAAGTTTTTGGACTTGACTGTCGAGGTCACGCTCTGTTTTGAAGTGGTTGTTTCCCCTCTGACAAGCCAAAGCTGAGGACATCTGTTACCAGGACAGATCTGTTGTGTCACCAAGAAGCCTTGTGGGGAGCTCTGCAGTGCTGGGTGCCTACAGCAAGGCTTCCCCTCCTGCCTGCCCACGGTTGGGGCTGAGAGCTGATGTGCTAAAAGGTCTCCACGTGTGCATATGCAGCTCCCCCGCTATCCTTAAATGCAGTTCTTTAACGAAGTAGTCTTCAAGTAGCAGTTTTCAATCAAATGTTGTTTTGTATATGGAATAAAATGAAGGAAAATGAAAAACAAAGTAAAACAAAACAAGACCTCATAAAAAATGTCCCAGAAAACTTGGCAGCTCTATTTATTCTGTAATCTACTGTAGCTACCCAGGCAACCTAAGAACTCATCAGTGAAGAAGGAGGCAATGGTTTTGACTTGAATGTACCACTTTTGGAGAAGGACTGAGCAGGAAAAACAAGATGATATTCCATTGCTGGCCACATCATCAACTGAAGAGCCTTTTCTATCAGAAACTACATTCAGTGGACACACTCATTCACTCACAGAGGTGATTTGTGGCAAAGGTTTGTGAGTGATAGACGTCAGCTTCCAGCCCAGACCACCTTGCCTTTTGGCATGGACAGGAGTGCTCTTTTCCTCTAGTCATAAACTGTACCTCAAGGTTAAAAGATGCAGACTGACAGGATGTTTCATCAAAACCATATGTTAAAAGAAATACTCTCATGATTATTTGCACAACTTTTTTTTAAACTCTTAATTATGGTGAGACTGGAATAAGTTCTCTTCCAGTTTCTACATTTGCACCTTACTGTAGGAGCTTCTGCAACGCCTTTCCTGCTGTAATACCTCTCCTGCTGTAACAACTCCTTTAAAATCACATCAGCAGTTGCCTGTCACTTCAATAAGCCCTGGATTCTGCAGCCTTGTCAGGAGTGTGTTTCTTGGAGTAGAAAATCCATTTTTTTTTTCCTCACGTGTCTGACCTTTTATCAAACAGTATTCAAAACTTTGATAGAAGCAGGACAGCAAGAATTGGCTGCCATTACATCATAAGGACTCTTCACATTCATGGAATTTCTGGTGTTTGAGCAACCTCCTCTACCTTGTTTTTCACTGCTCATTCCAAGAATATCTGGTACATGTCAATGAAGAAATAACTTCTCTTTTATTAAAGAACAAAATTGGATATATACATATATGCATTGTTTACATATAACAAACATGCCTTGCTTTTGGAATTTTGGGTAATTCTCCTTTAGTCTTCTGAAAATCACACATCTTTAAAAGTTTTGAAAACAAACTCCATCCATCCCAGCAACTATGTCTTGCCTCCTTCCTTGATTATGCCCACTATTTCTTTTCTCTTCAAAAAGAAACACAGATGACTAAATTCTCCAGGCACTCCCCACTATTCTCTCTGACTGTGATTCCCTGAACAAACAAGATTTCTCATGGGTAGTTTGTAAGAAAGAGGAGGACAAATGACAGAAGGGAAGAATTTGGTGAGTTTCTAATTGAAATTCTTGGCAGGATATCACCACAGCTGGAAGAGCAATTTGTCATAGAGACAGCAGTGCAGGTGTCTGCTGAGAAAGTGTACCTAGTTACAAGGGCACTGAAACCTCTGCAGTTGGTTGAGGCCACCATGAGCTCTGCCTGGGCAAAACTGTGTCTCTCATGGCAGCTGGGATGTCTGCAGGAAGGGTCACTGGACATGAGACATCCCAGACATCTGTGATCCAAGCAAGAATAACTTCAGACTATTTTAGCTTCCAGAGAAGGTCATGAAGGTGCTCCCAGGGCTGAACCACCTTCCCTATGAGGGCAGGCTGAGAGAGCTGGGATAGCTCAGCCTGGAGAAGAGAAGGGCCCAAGGAGACTGTGCCTAAAGAGGAACTACAGAAAAGATGGGGAGGGACTCTTTATCAGGGACTATCACTATCAGTAGTGATAGGGCATGGGACAATGGTTTTAAACAGAAATAGTGTCAATTTAGATTAGGTATTAAGAAGAAAGTCTTTACTATGAGGGTGGTGAGGCACTGGAACAGGTTGCCTGGAGAAGCTGCTGGTGCCCCATCCCTGGCAGAGTCAAGGCCAGGTTGTGTGTGGCTCTGAGCAATGTGGTCTAGTGAAAAATGCCCCTGCCCATGGCAGGGGGTTTGGGACTAGATGATCTTTAAGGTTCCCTCCAACTCAAGCCATTCTATGATTCTATGATTAATAAAAGGCCCTTTTTTTAGCATTTAAGTCTTGTCCAATACAAGTTGCTGGTAAAATACTTTTCTTATTTATATAAGCTAGATAGTGATTTTTATGGTTGATTGCGTATGGTAATTCTACTTCAGAAAAACTTTTCTCCAAAGTCCTATTTATTTAAACAGGGCTGAGATCAAAGCCTCTTTCTGTAGCTCCCAGAGCATTTTTTTCTTTGTTGTTGAAGGAATAAGCCTATTTGAGCGAGATTTTTAAAAAGCTATTTTCTATTTTGTTTGATAGAGTACTCTGTGCCTCTAGAAATTCAGAAGAAAAATACCTTGTCTAAAAGGGTTTTAACTTGGATTTTTTTTTGATTCTGGTAATGGCTTCATTGCCTTTTAAATTCTTTTTCTTCAGTACTTACAAAAACAAGCAAAAAGTTAGAAGAAAAACTTGTAAAGAAGCTTTTAATCTGGAGGCCAATGTACAGGGAAGGAAGAGAAACTGTGTATCGATAGTGAGAGCTAGTGACTGAGGAGAGGTGAAACCAGTACTAAGTACAGGGCTACAGCTTAATAGATCCTCACTAGATAAAGAAGTGTGGGGCGAGGTTTCTTTTTATTTTCCTATTTTTTTCCATTTTCAGGTGGAGAATAAGAGCAGCCACCTGTAAGCAATTTTTTTAAGCACCCATCCTTTTTTTCCCCTTTCACAAATTTTTGAAGTGAAAACAAAAGTAGAATTAATCTAGCCACTGGAAGAACTGCAGTAAATTTCTGTTCTTTCATATTTTCACATGATAATGTAGAGATGTTATACATAACTGTTAGACTACGTGGTGTGAAAAGGTTTCCATTAATGGTAAAAATTCTTGCTCCATTGACTCTCTTTGAAGTGTTGATCTCAGCAGAGGAATGAGAGGAGTCAGGCGGGACATTGGGAAGTTGTGGATCTGCAGTAAGGAACAAGGCTGTGGTTTCACAGCAATTTGGAGAGTGCCAGGAGTTCAATATTTGTGGGCACTAACCTGTGTGCTTCTGAGTGCCTGACAGCCAGACAGGTCTGAAACAGACCAACAGCATTGTCATTGCATTAGCAAGAGTGGATAACACAGTCTGTGCTGCCTGTTTACTCCTCTGGGAATAGAGATTGCGCCTGAGCTGGCAAGGTATTTGGGGGAAAAGTTCCCCCTCTAGATGCTTTGGAACAGGTTTGTATCAGCAAAAGTGAGTTTGCACCAATTCAGCAACTTGCACCATGCAGCTGTGGTTTGGTTTTGATTACAGATGATGGTCTATATAGAGAGCAGAGATGCCAATATGGGGCTTCCATGTCCAGGACTGTAGTAGGAGCTGTTGATATGGAAGTACTGAGCAGGGTGAAAGGCCTCCTGTGGGGCTCCTGGTATCAGGGAGGCTCCTTAGATGCTGTTTGTGCTCTGGATGCCAGGGGCTGCCACCACCTGTGCTGCTGGGGCTTCCTGGATGAAAAAAGGGCTGCAGAGGTGTGGCTCCTGCACTGCAGACCCGTGAGGGCAGAGCATGGGCTGTCCTTGTAGACCAGCCCTTGCGTGGCTGTGAACAGCTGGCAGAGGCTGCGTGCACCCTCAGTGCAGAGGACGGGAGTGTTAAAGAACACAAAACTGTTTTGTTTGGGGATTGGCAGAGGAGTGGCCTGTATGGAGCTTGGTCTCCTGAGATAGTACAGGTAGAGTGAGTTTTAAAATTAATCTTCTCTTGTCTCATGAAGTAATTGCATCTGTGAAGGTGTGTTCAGATCCTTATCTGGCTTATTGGATCAACAAGAAATTTGTCTGGTGTTGTGTATTGTACTAGATAGCTTTTTGCATAGGAATTGTATCTCACAGAAAAACACTGGTACTAACTGCAGATTTTTCAGAAATAGTGGATTATGGCCTAAATGTTAGTAAATCTTACTCCATACACGCAATAAAAACCCAATATGGATTAATGTCAACTTCTATAATTCTTTCCTGTTTTTACCATGCAATGCTTAAAACATTTTGGATGTAATAATTGTGTGGTTCTAGTAGCAGGTGAGGTACCTGGGTAGCTGTGGTAAAATCTTTGCTTAACATGATCCACTAGAACTAAACTTTCTTACAGTTTTACCTTCTTTTGTGGTTAGTAACACAATTAACAGAAAATGAATCAAAATATTGCCCTCAGAGGGCCTCTCTTCCCTTGAAGATGCTTGGCTTGGGACAATGCTGATGCCAACCACAAGTCCTAATTTCATCCCAACTTTGTAGCAGCTTTCAGTTTGTAGCTTTGGTAAAGAACTACTCCCATTTACCTGTGGAAAAGATATTTTTCCAATGAACTATGTGCTAAGTGCGAAGTTTGATTTCCACAAGTATTTATGCAAACAAACCCCTTATATTCTTTCTTGGTTGGATGGACCTAAAAGCTTGCTCAGGAATGAAAGGTTTGCACAATCATACCAAGGAATGATTTTTTCTGTGTTTCTTTGGCGTTTGTACATTTGAAAGATGAAGGAAAGTCTTTTCTGACAGACTTGTTGGCTGTTTCAAGACCCAACTACCACTAGACTCACTACTTTGGGATTATAGGTGAGGAAGTAGATGGAATGGCTTCACAGTACTTGCATCACATTTTCTTCATACTGCTACATTCAACTGCATAAACAATTGTGGTCCATTAGGTCCATGTCTCCCTGTGAGAACCATGGACATGCAAAGAGAGGGTAATAAAAGGAGTATGTATGGTAAATCCAAACTTGAGGTTGAATTTTTGAGAACTTGTTCGTATTCACTTTTCATTTTCACAGCTCAATTAACCACAGTGGAGTCTGTGTTTCAATTGAAAGAGAATCATAATTTGTTGTCACAGTGGGGTTTTTCCCTTTATTAGTTTGCTCATTTTACAAGGTGCTGAAGAGTCAGCATCTGGGAAGAAAATATGGAAATCATGCATGATTTTTCCTTTTCTCTTGTGTCTTGTGGTTTTGGTGTTTTTGTTTTGTTTGGAAAGAATCAGGATGATGTATTCAGGTATGAAGAGGTAGAAAACGGCCTTAAAATTTTTTGGCATGAGGATATCTGAAGAATGTGTGTTAGAAAATTATTTCTTTTTCCTTTGTTTTAAATAGGCTGTTCTGGATAAATTAGGACAAGAAAAATTGGCTTGGCTGGGCTTTGCTTGACTGGTGAAAAATGCTCCTTATAGTTATGAAGAAGTCATGCATCTCTGAGTAATAATTGAGCAAGTATATACTGGAAGTCTGAGGGAGGACTGAAGTTTGAAAAAGACAAGTGTAATGTCCCGTGTAAGTTATAAGTCTATTGTCTTGCCATCCCTTGCAAGGAAAGAAAAGATGAAATAGGGGGATTCAGTGATAAAGAGATTAAAGGATAGGGAATGTATGTAATGAAATTCAGAATAATTTTGGAAGAAGGGAATTATTCTCCATTATTTGGTAGAAAGAAAATCTAATAATGAAACTCTATTTCATTAAAATGCATACAAATAAAATAACAGTATTAGTGCTGCATAACATTCTAACTTAAAACTAATACAGAAGAGTATCAGTAAAACAAGTATGACATGAATTAAAAGTTGGCCCAAAAAGGGAAACCTCACCAAATGCAATTATTTCTAGCATGTTCCATGTCCTAGATTATCACGAAGCCTTAAACTATTCTCTGTTTTCATCAGTGATCTAGGTGCAAATATTCTCATGTTGTAAATATAACTGTGATTTTATGTTATGAGGTCTGGCAGGGTTTTAATCAATGAGGACATTAAA
This sequence comes from Pseudorectes ferrugineus, assembly GCA_008033365.1. Taxonomy (NCBI): domain Eukaryota; kingdom Metazoa; phylum Chordata; class Aves; order Passeriformes; genus Pseudorectes; species Pseudorectes ferrugineus. The sequence goes on from QWTY01007803.1 coordinate 49,026, forward strand.
GCTGGAGGGAGGAGTCAGGATGTCTCAGCACAGCAGGCCTAAATACAGACAGTTTGTCAGGACAAACCAGGCAACAAAGGCTGTATCTTGAATGAGAAGTCCAAAGTGTTAAGTCTGTAAAGGTTGTAGGGGCCAGTCTGTCCCTTTCCATGCCCTGTCACCACGGTTCTGGGGTAAGAGAGGCTGATGCTGTCATCAGGAGTGCATTAAAGACAAGGAGGGAAGGGAGAAAGGGCACTGATGCTTCAATACAGCATGCACCTCCACAGTCCACCTAAAATGCAGAACAAATTTGAAGACAATGATGACAATGGCTACAAAAGCCATTGGAGGGCTGAAAGGACAGTCTGTCAGTGACCAGCCTAAACCAAGTCAGTCTATTTAGCAAAAGAGGGCTGAGTAGTACTTGATATAAATTTTGTAAGTATCTTCAATTAATATTTAATTGCCTGTGCATTGCATGCTTTTTTTGTGGAAAGCAAATGGCAATAGAGTAAATGAGGAAGAGGAGAACGGACAGTTTCATTCCTTTAAAACAATAGTTCATTTTCACAGGAGGTAAGCTTCAGCTAGAAAAGTTGTGCTTTAATCAGATGCATGTTGTTGATTTCAATACAGGATAATTAAATGAAATTTTATGGTTAGTGTTTTATAAATGAGCGTTCTAGGTCTTTGGGTGTGGTTTAATAGTCTTCTGTTCTATAAATCTGGAAAAGGAAAAACATGGATAGCACTATTGCATTGTAGCTTCTCCATGAGTGAGGCTGAAATGTGCTGTGCACAGCAGGCTCTGAATATGTGTGCTGCCTTGGCTTTCTTTCAAATACTACAAATAGTTGACTACATAAAGCTCATGTAGGAAGAAAACTGAATTTCCTATTCCTTCAAGCCACATAAAAAGTTAACCTTTGATTTATTGTTAACTAGATGGCAATGAAGGCAAGTAAAACACATCACGAAATGGAAAACACTTGAGCCTGTTGCTTGCTGCCTATGCTGAAGACTAAGCAAAGATGTCTTGGGGAATTTCCCCCTTCCCTTTTGCCAGTGGAAAGCTTCTTCCTCACGCATTTGTTCTTCCTCACGCTGCCATGCTTCAGAGGTTGCTCTGCATGCTGACATGTCCTGGTTCCTCTCTCCATTGTGCCAGCTGCCTACAGAGATGTCATGGGCCCCAGGGTCAATGGGAAGCAAAGATTTCATTGGATGCCTCAGAGCTCATGGGAGGAAAGCAGTCACCAGCAGTGCTCTCCCTTTGCTGTGTGTCCGCATTATCCCAGGAACTAGATTCCCCAGATGCTTTGCCAGGTAGCCTGGTAATCTACCTAGCTGAGCTGGAATGGATTGTGTAGAGGCCACAGGGCTTGTGGGGTGGATGCTAAGCTGGTGTTACCTGTCTGGTCAGGAAATGCAGAGAGTGGGTGTGAAGTGAGGCCATAAGAGGGCCAGCAGAAATGGAGTTTGGGAAGTGATGGATGCTTGTGTCTACTGGTTACTACAGGAACGCAGCACAGACCACTTGAGTATGGTACTTGAGGCTAAGCTAATTAAGCCTGCTGAGAGAGATGGAGTGCAATGACAGGATGTATTACCTTGGGCTTGGTGTGATGGTGACATGGTTACGTTACCCTTTTCAGGCTGGGAGCACGGGCAGAGCTGGCCTGCATCTGCCAGTTTGTGTTGCAAACATCTCCAATCCAAACACAAGCACAAGCGTGGGTGCTTGGCCATCCTCATGATGAGAAATTGGCAGCCAGGGGCCCTGCTCAGGCTGCATTGCTTCCCATGTCCTGGGCCAGCATGTCCATGGGAACATGCTTTCAATCCACATTCTACGGACCAAGGGTTTTATGCCCAAATGACTGGGAGCTTTGGGCAACACTCTATGGCAAAATAACCTGTACCAAATCTTCAAAGTATTCTGTAATCAGGGATTGCTCAAGATTATAGCCTAGCTGATGGGTTGCTCATCTCAGTGTTGCTCTGTGTGACCTGTATTCAACACAGATGGGCACCCACAATAACCCATTCACCCACAGGTGAAATCTGAAGCCCTATCCTGCAGATACTTAAACCTTGGTGAATGGATTCTTGCACACTCTCAGAAGGACTGTGAGATCTGTAGGCTTTTGGCAAAACTCCAAAAGACAATGCAGAGATCATGTTTTATGTCAGGATTGACAGCTGACATCGCTCAATAGAACTTGGTTTCTTTGTGTTTTTCTCTCATTTCAGACAGCTAATTTTGTGGTAGAAAGGTCTGGAATAACATACTGAAACCTGTTCTGCCTGTCAGCTGACTCTGTTAGTCTCTGATTGCTATATATCACCTCTTATAATAGCAGCCACTCCCACGTAAAATTGGCTCTGTTTGTGTATTGCCTACCAGAAGGGTACAGTATTTAAACACAATAACGCAATCTATTGTAAGGCACAAGGATTCTTTTGCTCCGGCTCTGCGTCTCCTCATTTGACATCTGATTTCGGTGTACTCATGCTGGTGCAAATAAGACCAGATCTTTAATGTAGAATTATTTGAAATGATGCAGGTTGTTTTTATATTTGTGCTTCTTGGTTGAGCTTTGCCTTTAGATGTGGGTTCTGTTGCAAATATGAGGCTGTGTCTGCACATGCATTTTTATAACTAGGGTGTCTTTGTAATAAAGGAAGTCTTAAAATAGCTGAGCAATATGATATCCTCACACATTCTTTTCTAAAGTTGATACCTCTGTGGTGAGATCGCACATTACATGGATACAATTTGTTAGCAAAGCAAGGAGATTTTCTCTGGAAATAATCTCTCCCCAAATATGCCCTGCCACCCCCCAAAAAACCCCAACCAAACAAAAACCCCAGGGAAATTCCATGGAATATTTTTACTTTTGAAAAAAAAAAAATAAAACCCAAAATCTTATCTCACCGGATTTTCTTTTCACATTGAAAACATTAAACCAGGAATTCCTAGCTCCATTTCTTCAGGGTAGATCATGGTGAGGGCACTCAGATCTCTCAGATCTGGGCAAGTCTCTGTAGCTGACATGTGATAATGCACTGCTTGACCCATCTTGCCAAATATTGCAAGCTGCCACCCTGCATTTCCATGCTAAGGCAATTTACACCAGTTTATGGCATGAAAATTTTCTTCACCAAATGTTTCAAGGAGAATGGCTACTTTTTGCTCATTTGTGGGGAGACACGTTGTTTTCCAGAGAGCTGTCTGCAAGCTGGTCTGTGAACTGGACAACTGTAACAGATATTTCCATTCTCCTGGACAACTGTGATGCTCGCAACCACTCGTTTTGATCTTAATCTGAAACCAGAAAATACTCTCCAAGGCGGAGGTTTTGTCTTCTCCTTATAAAGCACTCTTTGTAAAACCTCACTTGAAAAATTATGTTTTGGTCAAGGTAGACTGTGTTTAAAATTTTTGGATAAATAGAGATACTCTTTTGCCATGCTATTCCTGCTGCCTGTGAAGCAGTTTATCCCCACATGTGGACAACTTCAGACTACCAGGATATTTTAGTTATGACATATGAACATATTCAGTGATTGATTCTTTCACAGGCATTGAGTGACTGACTCAAAATTCAGCTACTGCTAGAAATGAGTGGTGGAAACAGAAGCAACAAATGACAAATGGGGTCTGTTGGTTACTAGCAGTAACCACCCTTGGCTGAAGCTCTGAGTTTGCATATGGTAAAAAGGATGCTCACTCTCATAATGTCATCTGGCAGTATATGTCCTCAGAACCTGCTGTGAATATGGTGCTCAGGTATACTTAAAATTCATGTTTTTTCAAACTTGTCAGAAAAAGCTGTTTGAAAGATGTCTTAAAAAAGGGAGAGAAAGGAGTAATAAGTCAGTTTGTTGGCTACAGCTATACAACAGGGCACTTATAAATACTGAATTGAAATTCCCCTTCTATGCTTTTGTGTAAAGACATAATTGCAGTCAGCAGGAGGAGAAGAGTATTTGCTTTTGACCTGACATTTTGGGAAGACACATTGGACTAATGGGCTAGGGCAGTGTTGGAGCAATGGCAGTACCAGCACCAGAGACTACACTATGGTCCATATAGTGTACATTGTGTATATAGCAAAAGGGGTTTTACAGGCAGGAGACCATATGCTCCTTCATATTCCCCGTGAAGAATCAATTACACTGGGTTTATACCAAGTCTTTTGTCATGCTTCAAAGTCAAAAGTTGCCAGGAGTCCATAAGATTAAGTAAAATATCAATGTCTTTCTTCCCTAATAGTTGCATAATGTTGGCATCACATATGAGGAATGAGACTTCCCTCCAGTTTACCATGGCTTTTGCTGGACAAAGTTCTAAGCAGTTAAAAATCCTTCATGAAAAATCAGTTTATCTGGTAGCAAGTGTGTGGTCAGTGTGCCATCATGAACTACTTGCTTGCATGCTATCTATCAAAGCAAAGACACAAACCTGAAATGGAAATTTTATTCCTTCAAGGGTTGAGGAAGTTAAAAGTCTCAAAAACAAAGTGTGGTGTAGCATTGACAAACACTTTAAGACTGAGTCAGCATTGGCTTTGGGAAATATTAGAGACAATGTAGAAAGTGAAAAGAATATTTTTTTTATCTGAGTGTCTGATGGGTAGTTTCAAGTGAAGTTTACTTTTCTTTGGTATTTTATGGTACATTTAAAGAGTAATTGGAGACTGAGGTGCATAAAAGCTTGGGTCTGTCTGTGATCACGCAACAGTGGGGTCAAAGGACTTTTTCTAGAAGCTCTTTCTAGAAGTCTGAAGGTCAGCAGAAAAGGCTAAGAAACCATTAACATCCCAAGTACCACAAGCCTGGCATGGAGGATGGTGGCAGGATTTGTTTATCTTTGTTGCAGGCAATGGAAACATGCTTTACAGACTATTTCTTAGTACTCTGTATGTAAAACAAAACATGAACAGGAATATTAATAGGACAGAACCTGGGTTATAGAATCCATTAATCCTTAGCATTTACGTTGTGCTCCACCAGAAGTAACATTGGAATAAAAATTCCTTTTGTGCTCTACAGTTGCTGAAATGCAGGAGCTTGCTGGGTTACTTTGCCTTTGTAGAGCAGCTGAAGGCACAATGTTGGCCTGTGTCTTTCATGTAACTCATTCTTACTTCTCTGTTTTCCAAGAAATGGTATTTGCTGGCAGTATTTGCTGCCAAGTATTTGTAGGAAACTCACAACACACTTATTTTTCAATGGCCAAATGATTAGCATAAATGTTGTGAAAAACACTTTCTCACTTTATGTAGCGATGTGCGATGGTGACATCACTATGATGTCATAACAATATGGAATCAGCTCCATGTTAATGTCATACAAATATCATCCTAGTTCCTGTGTACTGCTCTCCTTAATCTAGATATGCTCCTTGGTCCTGTTTTGCTTTTATTGTTTACAGCACATTTCTCTGTGAGTGACCTTCCCCAAAGGAGCTCAGTGAGTCTGTTTCCTCTCTTGTAAAGCTGGAGGCTGCCTACTTCATCCTCTGGTTCTGACATTTCCCAGCATGTGCTAGCATCCATAATCATGCAAGACAGCGACACAACAGGCAGGGAGACTGCAAGCCCTGGAGGAGGGATGAAGAAATTACTTCCAGTTCCCCCTGGCTGTGTCTGGCTTAGGTGCAGGATTCATGCATAGGCATGGATGCTGTCCCAACCTCACACAGTGCACCTGTGTGCCCTTCCAGGGTGTCCCTCGGTGGCAGTGTTCACATCCTGCACACACACAGCAGAACTGGCCTCTACATTTTCATAGCAACACATGCTGGCCCAGTGAGTTTTGAAAGCCCTTTGCCAGCTGTTTGATGCAGATAGCTGAGCTGTTTTGGCAACCACTGGAGGTGGGGAGAACATAGTGGGGTGATTTGCAGGGCTTTCGAGCCTCCTGGCCCTGGGAAGGGTGTGAGCTCTGGCTGCTGCCTCCTCTATCACAGTGAGTTATTGCGAAGGTTTGAAATTGGTGTCATAACAAATGTGGAGGCTTGGGAAAAACTTTTGAGGTCAGACCTGAAAGGAGGGATAATGCCCTTTTCCCAAGACTGTCTCTTTCCCACAGGTGCCTTTAGATAACTATATGATGCTGAAACTGATAAGATAATTAAGGTGCTAAAGGCAGGCAGCATATGAGGATAAACCTGGCAGCTGCTCTGTGAAGTGGCTTTGGCTGAAAACTGTGTCCTGGTGGGGTGAGCTGTACAAGCCATGCTCCAGACCCACCTTTTTGGCACAGAGAAGAGTGTCAGAGTGATTCACTGGATCACAAGTAGGTTGTGGTCTGAGAATCACTCTGTTAAGCAAAGCTGTCAAAGTGTGATCTTGCTTCTTAGGAAAATCAGTTTCCCACATTGAGGGTATATAGTGCAGATATATCAGTCTCAGAGGGCAGGACTCAGCAGCCTCACAGGCAGGTGTCTGGGGGGTCCAGTGACTTTGCTGGCAGCTGTCCTCTGAGTTTTCTTTGCAATCCCTATTCAAAACATCTGGGTATTCATAAATAGATATTTTCCATTGGAAAAATGTTCTCCTGGAAGTTCTGAGTTATTTATCCACTGTTTTTTAACTAAAATAATTGCTCCTAATAAGGGATAGCCAAAACCCCACAGCTGACTCAGCATTTCTTCAGGAGCAAGCAAATAACTCTGTATTAATTCTTTAAATGTTCTCCACTGCTAATTGGTCTGCATGAGAAGAAAAAAATAATAACATTTAATTTCCTGAGTAAACATTCACATAACCTAATAGAATATAATAGTAACACTGAAGGGAGCTGCTATTTAAATTTCAGTCCTGTTGTGGAAGGCCAAATCTCAAGCTGTTGTCTTTTATTTTTAAGATGCCCAGCAGCCAAATGGAAGCTGACTGTATTGAACTGGGAGATTACTTAACCAGAAGTGTAGCTCTGTCTCAAGCTTTGTTTAATGCTGGCAGTGGACTCATAAGCATTTATGGTTCAATATATAAGCAGGCTTAAATCTCCAGCAACTGATGTTCTTGAGAGTGTGGGAGATTCCTCTAGTGTATCACCTTGCAACTGATTTTCTAGGAGTCATTTTAGTTTGTGGATGAACTCTCATTTTAAATCTTGTCCATGATTAAAATTAAACATTTATTCTTATTATGTTGAACTGAAAAAGAGGTAAAAATATTATTTCCTTAGGAGCTTTTTGTTTGCATTTTTTTTAGTTCAGTGTTATATTCAGAAACATTTCTAATCAAAGTTATTTTTTAAATGAAAAATCAAAACATTTCTTGACATTTCCCCTCTCTTCAGGCTTTTTCAGTTGAAGCTAATCAACTAATCATGTCCCTGTCTGCAAATAGTTATAGTTGTACCCAAATCTGCATTTTTGCCAAAAAGATTATTCAACTGAAAAATCTTATCCTGTGCTGCATGAGGTAATTCTGCTTTTTTAACTCTTTGAAAGAAAACAGCACACCAGTGTACGTGCAGAACAGACTGTGAAATATTATTCTGTGTACTTTTGTAGAAGAAATTATTTCCGTGATAGTCAAAGATCATTTTTCAGAGCTGTATGGGTCTGATAAAACCAGAATTACATACCCTTGATCTTATTTGTTCAAAGTATAATTCAATAGAAATGAGTGCATGCATCAAGTGCATTGATGGAATTAGGATTTCCAGACAAGGTTTTGAAGAGCCCCCAGCATTTCACCCATCTGATCTGTCAGGTGGCCTTATACATGTGAAGGGCAGGAATGGGCAGCTCAGCCGGAATGTGTGGGCTGGCTCTGCTGCTGATGTGAAAACACAGGAGGAGCACTGGTCTGGCATGCAGGAGGAGGGGAACAGAGGAGCCTCAGGAAAGGCCTTTGGGGGAACAAACTGCAAGGGGGGCACTGCAGAACATGGCTAGACTAGAGGGTTTGTTGCCACTGGAAAACTTGGGCTGCACTCCTTTTCCTCTTGTTTTCAGGCAGACCAGCTTACTTTCACCTCTTGAGCAAGTGAGAGACATAGGAAGAAAAAGCTTCCTCAAGATAAGAGCAGGAGCCTATGTTGTACGTGCACTCAGTGGATCAAAACATGAAGCTTTGCTGACAGCATTTCCTTCTCCATCCACATTGCTGGTATCGTCTGCCTGATATTTCCAAGGTGTGTTCTCACCTCCGACATTCAGCTTATCAAGAGATTAACGCTACTTCATTATCACATCATTTTTGTGACTGCAAGGGGATTTACACACAGACTGAAAAACTGCAAAATAGATAAAGGCGAGGGAGTTACTGTAAAAAATAATCCTCCCTCATTTTTCCTCATTTGACTCTTCAATCCCTTTTTCTTAGTTGGTCAGTGTCCAGACTTACTCTTGAGCTTGGTTTGTCAACTTAGCTTGAACCCTCAGTATTTTACTTCTTCAAAATTGCTCATGTTTTGATAAACTCTATTAATGCCTATGTGATTACAGGAGGAACAGTACTCGGGTGGGAGCTTCAGGACCACTGAGTAGGGTGATCACTCCTTCCCTCAGTCTGCCAGTGCAGCCCAGCCAGCCTGCACACTGTGGGGCACTGCCAGCACCCAGACTTGCCCTTCCCAGACTTGCTGAGGGTGCACTGTGTCCCACTGCCCAGGTCACTGGGGAGGGTGCTCAGTTCCAGGAGCCTCCTTCTCCTCTGAGAAATGTCACACCTGACTTGTTGCCAGCCAGGCTGTGAATTTTTCCTGAGCATTCCTTAAATTTCGTCAGCCTACCCTGTGGTTCACTCAGCCTGTCCTTATTTTTAGTTTGTTTGCAACAGTTCTGCATGTCAAAAGCCTTGAAAATGTCAAGGTATACTTTACGATTGCTAATCTTGACATTTGTTCTTTTATACATTTTTACTTTTAAAAACACCTAAATATTTAAAAATGCAAACAAAACTTATTTGGGAAGAAAAAGAAAAAGAGTAAGAGTTCAAAATTAAAGACTATATCAAACTTTTATAGCTTTCTTGCAGAATATTGTTAAGTACAATGTTAAGTACTCATAATTCTCAAAGGCTTCAATTAAAATGTTGACATAATAACACTTCTCCATGGTGGCTAGTCTTGTATCTGTGGTACACAGCTTTCTTAAATGAGGGATAAAATTATTATTATCACTATTGGAGTACAACCTAAAGAAAACCAGGGGAGCTAGGGTCCCAGAAGAAAATGCAGAATTACAGACACTTGCTGTTGATTATTCCTGGTGAAGTTAAAATGCAGAATGAAAGACAAAATGTGAAATGGTATTTTTGACAAAAAAATAAAGCAGGCTTAATAAAACCAAGACAAAATATGAAAAATGTCGATATTGATTATAGAATGTTATGGGTGACTTTTTGCTTAACAAAATACTGGTTGTATAAATATTACATTCCACTTCAGATAACCGGAAGGGCAAATTTTTCAGGAGTGTTTGAGATAAAAAGTCTGTAGATGATAATAAAAAAGACCCTTTGTACTTCTGTTACACCAGCTTTTTTTGGGTAGTTTCTAGCCACGTCTGGAACCTTCGGATGTAAGAAATATTTCTGTTACCACCATTCCTGGGCCATCAGCTTCAGGCTTCAGTTCAGCAAAGCACATGCCTGCCCCAGAGTCTGCGTTTCTGGTCTGTGAGGCACATGAGTGATGGCTGGGGAGTGCCTCAGCCCTGGGCTTGCCTTAGTCCTGTAATCAGTAGTGTGATTCTTGGCCATGCAGAGGGGAAAATCCCATGTCTCTGTTTGGAATGTGGTGAGAGGAAACTGTGAGCAAACGAAACCTTCCCGTCTGCGGGGCACAAGGAGCCATGAGGAGACCTCCCCTGCTCCTCATTGTCCCGGTGCAGCCAGATAGCCCAGAGCTTCAGGGTAACACTGTTGTGCTATCAAAACATGAGCTTGTTGTTTATCTCACCAACGTATTTTTAAGCTTCAGCCACAGTCAGTGCTCCACACTGTCCGCCTGTTAATCTGCTTTGTTTGTGCTTTCACAGGCGGGTGACAGAGGCCCTCTGCAAGCAAAAAAGAAGCACTGATTGCTTAACAGTCTCTTCCACTGAGCAGTCACATTTTGGCTTGGATTCTTTTTCCTTCCTTAAGACGCTGTTGTTTTTGCAGTTTTTTTTTTTAGATTGCATTGTATGTTGGTCAGTGTAAGTCTTCTCCATATATATACTTCCATCCCTCTTTCTCTCTCTCTTCCACCTCTAGACTGCACTGTCAATACAAAACAATATAAATCGACTTGCTAGTCAAAATACACATTCCCATCTTTTGGGAAGCAGAGGATGATCCATGTTTTTTCAAGCTTTACAATTATGGCAAAGCTATTTTTCATAGTGTTTTCAGCATGCCATTTCCACGGGTAATTGCACAGATTTTCTGCTTTATCATGCAACCAAATAAAGACATTGTAAGTGCCTCAAAAATAGAGGACATTTATGGAAGTTTGCAGTAGAATCATACCAATTGTATCAGTGTTGGTTTGCCTGAAGAGGGAAATGTTTGAGCAGCAATTAGAGCTATTCTTAGTGCTAGCTCCTATTCAAGCTTGCAGTCAATCAGGTAGAGCTGGGTAAGCACCAGGAACAAGTTCCAGCAGATAACACAGAAATCAGTGGCCACTCTCAGTGTTTCCAGTAGCACTACTGTTTCCTTAGTGGCAAAAGAAACAAGGCTGAGTGATAGCTGTTGTTAAACTATTTCCTGACAGTGTGCAGGATAAACTTATTTCGAAAAAAACATTTTTTAATCCCTGGCTAAGAAAACTTGACATCTAACCCTGAACATGACATGATTTCTCCAGCAGGCTTTCCTACACGTGTTTCGGCCAGACCTGTTACTGCACATATGGCGGTTGTAAATAGATTCAGGTGGTCTGGATCTGTTTCTCCTTCCTTTTTATTTTTCCCTGGTTTGCTTGTGCCCTCCTCCCCCTCCCTGGCCACCCCTTGCCTATAGAGAAGTGTTATAAACTTACACATGGAGACAACAGGGTAAAGCTGTCTATATCTATCTATCTATCTATCTATCTATCTATCTATCTATCTATCTATCTATCTATCTATATCTCAGTATCTTCCATTTTATTCTGGCACTTCTTTTCTGATCCCCAGGGAAATTCTCTGTGTGAAGTCACCTGCCTGAACTTGAGAGATGGTATACTTTTTGGCACTGACCTAGAAGCACCACGCAGTCTGAGAAAAAAATTCCTCCTCACTGCCTTCCATGGCTAAAACTTTCATTTTCACAGCGTGACGTCAGAACATGTTTTACTCACAGTTGTAAGATTTCACTATGTGGATGAAATAATTCCGTTTTTCTTCCCCTCTGGCAGCTGGGCTAAAATACCAAACCAAATAAACAGCTATGTGTAGAAAATAGGGAAAATGCTTCCCTTTACAACAGCCTGTTGACACAGCTTTTAGTGCATAAACCTGTAACAGATAGGAGGTTTTGTTTCAGATACACATTATTGCACCAGTAATATATGACAATTTCTTAGTCTACTGAAATGTCATAATTGTTCCTTTTCTTTAAGTTTGTAGAATCTTCTTCCTCTATTAGCATGTTCCTGATGGATTATTTTATTAGCTTATGTTGTTGTTGCTTTGTGCTTGATTGCTTGTTAAGAAGTACATTAACTGTCTGACTAAATGAGAAATTAATTTTCTACTTTTTTAAAAATTTGTATGTTAATATATATTATTAGCATGAATATTTATTTTATAGAAACATATTATATATTATTATAATATAAATTATGGAAAATATATAGTTCTTATGCTTCTAATTTCTAAAAAAGTATGTTGGACTGCCTTAGACTTGCAAGGTGTAAGTAGAGACGATTATTCATGAGCAGCATGAACAAAGGCAGCGTAGAGAGAGCTTTTACCCAGTAAGAGCCAGACAGCTGATAGACCATCACCTCTGTGGCACTTGCCTAACAGCGTGCTTAGGAATAATCCACTGACGTTAGCTGCTATTGCTTTGGTGTCGAATTGGTCAGACTGGCTTTTTCCATCCTGACTGTGAGATATGTTTGCAGAAATGTTCTGGAATTCTTCTCCTCTGTCCTAGATTTCAGTCAGGGTTCACAGAAAGGGGTGGCCCAGCTACTGTCTGAGGAGTGGGTTTGGGCACGTCAGCAGTAAACCACAGGGCAGGATGTCAGAGGCAGGCCTGAAGGTGATCATGTGAGTTTGCCTGCATGATGGAGCTGATGTGAGGCAGCACTGGAAGGTGCTGATGTGGCAGGGTGGACTGCAGCCCTGGGTGCTTGGGGCTGGGACAGCCAGCAGCGCTCAAAAATTTTAAATAAAATAGTTTTCTATCTGGAATATGTCCATCATGAGATGTACTTGTGAACGAGTTAAAGTGCTCTCTGCACTTTTGACCAGGTCGTGAAGCACTTCCCGATGCAACAAGGACAGCAGCATTTAAGAGCTTTTTTTATTGATATACCATGCAGTACTGGTAGCTGGGTGCTCCCGTTTCAGCCAGGACACTCTAAGAATTTGAGGGCTTGTGGGATGCCTGTGTATGTAAATGCCCTTCTCTAATCCTAAGCAAGCCTTCCCTCTTCTCCACCCGCCAGCGTCATCTGGGGCAGCTGTTACACAGAAAGGGACCATTTAATGAGCTGTATGAACTGTGTGCATATTCCACATATTTACCCAGACCTCTCTTCTGCATACTCAGGGTTTTGGAGGTCCTGCATCTCCAAAGTGCTTTGGGGGTTTCTATAATGGGAAATGAGTCCTGGTTACACTCAGGCTCAGGCTTTTGTCGACTGTGGCTGTGTTACATGGCCCAGTCACTGGTGCCACAGGTATGGGTCAGTCTGTCGTGTCTGACTACAGGCTACTTTGTGCTTGTTTGTTCCCTCTGTGTGCGATGGTTACGCCCCAGTGGTTATGCCCAGAAATTAGCATCCCAAGCTGTCGTGTGTTCTGAAAACCCTTATATTTCTAAGAAAATATGGAAAAAGGTGAGTCCTTTTGTGGAAAATGAAAAATTTAAACATAAAGTACAGGAACCTCTAGACTGGCAGTTGCATCAGCAGCTGTTGACCCTTCCAAAGCAGAAGCCTGCAGATCAGAGACCCACTCTTCAAGATGAGGATATGCCTTGTATTGTACCTATTTGTGGTACAAGGGAATGGGAACAAAACTGTAACAAGTGAGCATATGACGAATGCAGGATTCCTTTGTTCTTGATTTATTGGGGTTTTTTTCTGAAAAAATAAATATACAGGGTGAGGATATATACGTGCATTTTCATTTAAGAAGAGAAGCACAAAACTTGCTGGCCAGTGTGAGTATGTGTGTGAGAGAGAATCAGCACAGCTTTTGCCTCCCTCGGTAGTGAGCTGTTCCATGAATTTCGACACAGGTTAGGTGTACCTAGAGCCTTGGGTTAAGGTGTCTCATCGAAGCTGCCTGTGGTGCTGTCAGAGGCCCGGTGCCTTTGCCGCCTCCTTGCTTAGCAGAGGACAACCCCTTCCTTGGCTGGCGCAGTTTCCCAGCGGTGTCCATGCGGTTGTCCCAGCTGTGCAGGAGCATCCCTGCATTGCCCTCTGCGGACAGCTGTGCCCGGGAGCGCCGGGCCGTGCTGCCCTGCCCGGCTGCTGCCTGCCCGCCGCCTTCGGAGGCCCCCGCGCCGCCTTTCTCGCTCCCAAAGCGGGGCAGGGGTGGTGTTCCCGCAGGTCCCGCAGCCAGGGTTCCGTCGGCACGAACAGCCCTTTCCGCAGGAAGGGCAGGCAGGGCCCCACCGCAACCCGTGCCCCGGCAGCCGGGCTGGGCAGAGCCAGCGCTGTGCGCCAGCTCCGCTGCCAGGACGTGGGTGCCGTGAGAGGCTGCGGCTGCCTCGGGGAGGTGCTGATCCCCGCGGGGCACCGCGCAGCCCGTGGCTGGTGGCTCGGGCTGTAGGCAAGCGTAGTGCGGGGGGACGGAGGTTCGGTTCATCCGGCAGCACAGAGCTGCCATGGGAAGGAAGGGCTGGAGCCGCAGTGCCTGGGCGTGGGGCTGATGTCCCGAGGGAAACCTGCTCATCGCTGTGACCTGTGGGTGCCATTGCAAATGCTGCCAGGTGTGCCGCGCTGCCATTTCCCCAGCCTCACCTGCTTGTTACGTGGGGGTGCAGGGTGCTGTTGCTACACCTAAGCAATGCCTGGATTCCCCAAATCACAAATGTATCTGAGGCGGGTATGATTAATTAATTGGTAGAGCATCTTCTTGCACCGCCCTATAAGAAATGCAAAAGGGCTGGGAGAAACCAATAATCTGTTGATATCAACCCAGTTTTGCCCCCTGTGTGTGAAACCAGTCCATATGGGTATTAACAGAGGNNAGGAGAGAGCAGTGACAAAGGGGTGTTTGGGCTGGGTAGCACCCGGGATACCCAGTGACTGCTGTGGGGTGACCACACGCCTAGCTCAGGCACCTGGAATGTGCTGCAACAACTGCAGCTCTCCTTGGGAAAGAAAAGCTGTCGGGGTTACAGGGATGTCAGCCAAGGAATGCCTAGTAGTAATGCATAAAACCTGTCCCCTTTATATTTTATCACTGTAAGCAAATTTCATCTTCTAATGTGTTTCCCCTTGAAGTCACCAAGTCAGACAAGGAAATAAAGCTCCGTAGTTCACAACTGCGAACGTGTAAATGTTACTGAAAAGCCAGGACGTGGTGGGGGCTATCGCCGGTGGGGGACTGTCCATCTCCGCTGACCTGGGCGTAGCCGCCTGCCTTTCTCAGCATTGTTCCTCCTACACTTTGAGCTGGGGGGAGAGGAACTCTCACCCCGCAGCTCCCACTGCCCGCAGCCCCCCGCCCGCCCCTCCTTCCTCACCTTCTGCACGAGACTTGCTGCCTTCAGTCAGAAAATCTGCTGGGCTTGGCACAAACGCCTGCTAATGTAAATATCAGAGGACTACAGAAAGCCTCTCTGTTGGTGCCGGTTCTTCTGAGCCATGCTTTCAAAGTGCTGACTGTGTTGGTTCTTATCGTAAGTCAGTCTCAGCAATTAACTTTCTTTTGATCACTTGGGCGTGTGCTTTTTTTTTTTCTTTTTAAGTGCACTTTTAATAGCAGATGAATGTAGTGACCAAATACACAACCCCGAGATTTTTAGTTTAAAGGAAATGATACTTAAGCAGATGTTATCAAGCTTCTCCATAAAAAAGAAGAGTTTTAAATTACAATTTTATAGATGAGAGTAGTAATGAGGATTATTACTTTAAAAAAGGAAATTTAGGTGTGTGTAGGATCATGAGAAATTGGCATGAAGATTTTGAGTACAATGTGTTGAAGTCTGATGTAGCTTACTATGCTGTTTCACATAAGAAGCTGTAAGAATTATTGATGAAGACTTTTGCCCATGCAGATATGGTAGCAGGTTGCTAACACCCCTGGAATGTGTAGCTATTTAGGTGTGGGCAAATATTGCACCTTGTTTCCAAGAGTTTGTACTCCTGGAAACCCCATGCAGCCATCAGTCTCTGCTGTTGAGTCCCAATGAACACAAAAGTTCTTCTTACTCCTTAGGAGACAGGTGCTCAGTGGGACTCACTCCCTGTGCTTTTGTGTCCTGGACTTCTCTTTGTCCGTCTGGACAGCACTGCATGTCACAGAATATTGCTGTACTACCCCAGAAGCATTCTGCTCTGTGGATTATTAGACCCATCCTGAGTAAATATATGAGTGGATTTATGAACAAAATCAGAGGTTTTGTTTTAGTATGAAGTTTAGCTCTTGCTATTAACGATTTGCCTTTTACAAACTTTCAGCAGACTAGAACATGTCCCATTGCTCACAGTGGTCAGGAATGTCTGTGGTTTGTTTTGTTGAGCAACATTACATTTCTGGGGTTAGCCCTCGTGAGTCACAAGACGTTGTTTTTTTGCTGCAGCCATGAGTATGAACACACAGCCCTTCATTTCCCCCTCCCCATTTTAGGGACTTAGTCCCCAACCTTCTTGCAGCATGCAAGCAGGGTAAGATAGCATGTGGCAGAAGTGTTGCTGTAAACTTTTTGATGAAGATGTGACCAGAATGCTCAGCTTTTCATGCTGTTAGTGGCAGCACAAGGACAGCACAGCATTTGCTGGTGCCTACCCCAGTTTGAATTCTTGGATACACTTGCTTGGCAAGCAAGTTCAGACTCATATAATTGAAACTAGGGATTATTTATATATAGCACTCCCAGTGCTCCTCCTTGGAGAGTTTTTGGGTAAGCTTCAGCAGGTATGTTCCCTAGTTGTTGAGGTTCAACCCAGACATAGGTCTCCATTTAGCTGCTGCTCACTGCAAAAGGAGATTTCTGTCATGCAAAACTCAGGGTTTCCTTGATGTAGCACCTCTCTCACAAGCATGTAATTTGTAGCTACTATGAATTTTCTTATGGCATCCTCAGAAAATTGCACCTCTTGATTTGGATAACTATACAAATTGCAGAATTTGATTTCATTCGTTACTTGGTGGTGGCAACTCACCGTGTGGCGACTCACCATGTTTTCTGACACTGTGGTAAATGCAATTTGACTTAAGACCATAACAACTTCCATATGAATCAACTGAAGGTCTAGCCAATCCAGTGTCCTATTGCCAGCAGTGGCCTGCAAAAAGTGCTTAAAGAGAAGGATGAGAAACAGGGGATGTAGGAAGTGATTATCCTCACCTCCAGTAACTGATAGTTTAAGAATTTCCTGCGCTAAAATTTGCATCCGGACCATTGTGTCTAATAGCCACCAGTGGGTTTATCCTCCACAAAGTCCCCCCCTTTTTTTTTCCAATTCCTTTTATGCTGGTGGCCTCCACAACTTCCTGCGGTTATGAATTCCACACTCCAATTAAGAAGCTATGTGGAAAAAAGCATTTCCTTTCGTTTAAACTGGATCATTTCTTTGGGTGCCTCCTTATTTATATATTGTGAGAAGTCACGAAAAATCACTCTTTACAAACCTTCTTTGTGGCATTTATCATTTTGTAGTCTTCTACCACATTCTCTTCATATTTTGCTTTTGTTTGGTTTTTTATTTGTTTGTTTTTATGGTATTTAATTTCATTTTCCTCCCTTCTAGAGCCTTGCCAGGTAGTCCTCTTGAAGAAACCTAAGACTAATTTAATTTAATCAGAATGACAAACTGGAAAGGTCAAATGAAAAAAAAAGAATCCATTTAGTCTCTCTGTTTAGAGAAACTCTTCCAAAACCTGTCATCATCCTGGACTTCTCTGTCTGTAGCTTTTTGAGTTCTAAATATACAATGAGGTGGATTGCTATGAATGTTGAGCTCTGATGTTTTTTGTGTACCAGATTTCCTACATGGTCTCGGCTAACCTAGTTTATAATTATGCATATCTATGTAAGGTTGTGTATTCACCCACATATAATATTTTGCACTCACTAGAATTTCATTCATTGCTTTCTTTAGATCACCCTGCTGTTCTCTGATATTCTTCAGCACATCTCCACAAGCAGTTCTAAGCTGGATAAGCCTATTTCAAATCAATATTGAACAATTCAAGTCACAAAGACTGTAAACTGGCCTCTTTACTGGTGTGCTGACTGCATCTGTGCAGTAGTAACAAGTATTATTTAAACCATTACTTGTTACCTTTTTGATACAGACTTTTACTTCAAGTATAGATTCACATGAAGACTGTGAAGTCTGTGCTTGAACAGAGCAATCATCTGCAACTTACTGCATTGTTCAACCAGGTCTTAATACCAGCTACTTCCTGAGCAAGGCAGAGAAGCCATATGAATGCAACTTTCCCTCTATCAGGCAATCCAAATGCAGACAGGGAAAGCATACGGTGTCTTAAAAAGAAAAATATCCTATGATCTGTGTATTAGTGCTCATAGCATGGAGGAGACACACTTCTGCTGCTCCTAAAAGTGTTTTTATAGTCACCCTGCATGTGAAAAATGTTGTTTTCCATAGCTGGGTTAGACTGTGTATCATTAGAAGTGGATGTATGCACAACTGGCCAGCCAAACAGGAGGAACTGCAATATAGCATGATGACTCTTGGCTTTTTTGTTTGCTTGTTTACAGGTAATTTTTACAACCCTTCATTATCTCTGTGGTTGAATTTTGGGAGTTTTAATTTACTTACATTTATACCTGTGGATGAGGGTGTATGGTGGGCATGTCCTTTTCTGTAAAACATTACCATGTCCTGGAATGGGAAAAAGAAGTTCTGTCAATATTAATGCACTTACCTTTGTTCGCTGCCTTCATGGTTAATACATCATTAAATCCAGTGAAAGAGAAGTGTTGGTTTCTCTCTTTTAAAGACCAGCACATAAGAGAAGTGCTTCTGAGCTATCTGCCATGCTGAGAGAGCATGTGCTTGTAGAAGTTACTATATTTCAGCATTCAAAGCAATATAGAAAGTACAGCAGCCTGACTGAAGAGGTGTTTCAAGATGTTTTTCCTTCTAGTGGGTAGTATTTACTTCATTTTAGTTTAGCAGGTTTTTAGAGATCATTGTATTTAATTACTACCATTTAACTCTTGTATTAACATTGTATTCAGATTTAAAAAAAACCAAACTTATAGTTTTTACCATAACAGATGATAAGTGAGTTCATTTATGTATAAAATGGAGAATCAAAATCCTTCAGATCATTTTTCTGTTCCCAGGCATATGTTAAATAGTGAGCATACAAAGATCATTTTTCAGTATGCACAATGTACTGAAAAATTCAGGGCAGAGCTCTCTTTTAAGGGAATGGCTACGATTATTTACTAAGATCATGACAGCATCATTGTGACTTATGTATATGACAATAGTGGTGGACATCACTGAAAAAGGTATTTTTGCAGAAGAGATGTCCGTGAGGACAGAGTGGTACATTTTGCATGACTTTCAGCTAGGCAGGTTTCCTAGCTGGCCTGTCCAGTACGTGCATAATTTGCTTCCAGCTTCTACCCGCTAGAGAAACCTGTTCAGTCTTCCTATGATCCTAAGTGTATCAGTACTCCTGGAAATACCAGTTGCTAAGAATAACAAGAGAAAACAGAGCCAAAGGGCTTAATGTATTAATTGTTTGCAGAATGTTCCCAGTGCCAATTTCCTTACTTTCTCCATGAGCTGGGGGTTTTTGTTAAATTCATGGAAATTCTCCCTGCTGTTTCCATAAAATGCGGGTACTTTATCTGAACTGAAACTCCTCTGCAGTTGCAAGGTGGGGGTGGCAGAATGCTGAAATGCCTTTTAACTAATCTCCCCAGAATCATGTTTATGGGATAATGCAAAGGCACAGTTTTGGAACTGCACTTTCAGCACAGCTGTCATGTGGGAAATCTCTTGCCAGAAATATATTTATGGGACTGGCATGGAGATAGCCCACCAGTGCTGCTCTTGTCCGAGGTCTCTTCTCTGCTAGTCATAGGTCTGCTGATGAAAAAGATGACATGTGGGCAAAAGAGACGTAGGCACTAAAATCCTTTGTATCAATGGTAATAGGGGCCCTGCCAGCTCCAGAGGGAGAATTGCTTATTTTATGTAATCAGAAGAGACTGTAAAAAGGTAATGGCAAATGAAAGAATTTTAATGGGAGAGAAAACCAATTGTTTTTACCAACTGTAAAGGTCAATTTACCTGACACTGATGATATGTCTGCTTTAGAGCTTCTCTTAAACCTGAAATTTTCTGCCTTCTAGCACTTTGTGTGTGCTCCTTGGGGTTTGTATACCTGACTATGTATTAGTGTTTTCAACAAGAACTCTGCAGAGTTCCAATTGTAAGCAGTTAATTTTGCTCAACATTAAAAAAAAAAAACAAAACAGAAATTTCTACTTGAGCTTGATACTTGGACTTCATTCAGTTCCAGTCCAGACTCTCAGTGGCAATGATCAGTGCCAGAGGTTCTGAAAGAAACTGGCCTCATTGAAAGATTTGAGCTAGCATGTCTTCCTTCTCCCAACAGTTAAATGTGGAATCATAACATTTTATGTAAGCTATAAAAATAAGTGCATTTTTAAAAACTGTGGGCTTAGGTTCTTAGTGCTTAAGTTGCTAAGTAAAGCCTAAAAATGTTAGAATATGGCAAGCAAGTGCTTATGTGTGAATTTGTACTTCTACCCCTCACTTTTCAGTACACAGAAGTAGAGGACTTGTAACAGAGCAGCCGTTGGAGAGTCACTCATGTGTTGTAAAACTTATGGCACAAGTAATTCAAACTCCAGCCCAAGGCCATGACCTGTTAAGGATGAGCTTTGAAACATGGCACATTTTAAGGCAATCTCATGTCACATACATAAGATAAATAAAGTGACTTAAAGCTCTTGGAATTAATCAACTCCAACACTAGGTCATTCAAGGTTTTGCTGTTGTTAGTGTGTCTTGTACAGGGCCTCACTTTTTGCTACTCTCTTTTAAAGCTTATTACTGAAAAGAAACCTTTTAAGCTGTACTTATTTTCTAAGTTAGGTTGAATTTCACATATGAACAATAAACACCCATGAGGAAGGCAAATCTTGACAAACCCTTTTGGCTGCCTCTTCCAGGCTCTGTGCTCTTTGTCAGTGCTGCCCCAGTCAAGGACAGCTATTGGAACAGGTCTCTCTGCTGGAATATCTGGACTCTAGTAGCCTCTTTGTTGTCTTGCCTGATGCACAGGCATGCTCATCCTGGTTATGTTTACAGTGAAGGCATTCTTCTTGTCTTGTGTGCATCAGACTGTTTCCCTTACATCTTCACAGGAATGAAACAATTGTCATTATCTGATTCTCTCATGGAAATAAAGTCGAGGTGCAAGAGGGCAGCAGTCATAGCCACTGACAGGCCTGACAAGAAAATGTAATGGAGTCTTAATGTAAAGAGATAATAAAACTGCATCTGTTACCATACCCGAGGAAAAGTGTGTGTTGAGAAAATAGGGTTCAGAGGCTAAGTAAATATGAGACAGGTCTCTTTTTTTTGTGGGGTGAACAGGGGAGGAACAAAACAATTAAGTTTTGTACACTTAGAGTATGAAAAGATGATGTCAAAATTTTTTTTCTGTCTGCCAGTGGGTTATATTTAGTTCCTTCTTGCTTGTGTCTCCTTCTCCCAGAAAATTTCTAGTCATATGGCTTCAAAGCTGTTAGTGCTTACAACACTAAGGCTGTGTTAGTGGTCTTGGTTTTCCATGGAGAATTTACAATTCTGTGTAAGTGGGTGATGGAGGAAGGAAGGCGAGAGAGAGGTGGTACAGGTATACTGAGGTGTTAAAAAGAAGGTCCAACATTGCTTCAAGTCAGTCAAGCAGGAAATCCCATTCTAGCCTGGAAAGGCCTAGTTTTGGTCCTCACATGATTCTGCAGTGAAATAGGTTTACTGGAACAAGAGGAAGGAAAATTTAAAAATCAAGTGTTCCTGTTACCTACATGGTCTTTGAAAAGAGTTTTGTTTGAGTGTGGCTATTTCCATCTCTCCCTCCTACAAGATCGATACTGTGTTTTTCAATCACCTATGTGTTGTGTGAGTTGATAAGGAGCAATGTTTACTGTGCTGCTCAGCTTTGACCAAGCTGTGTTGACGTTGCAGGTAAGTCACTGCCCATCCTGGAATCAAAGTCTTGCGGCCCCTCTTAAGAATTAGCACTTCTGCAATGGAGGTGGGAGACAAAGGTCGTAATGTGAAACAGACTTGCCTATATACTTTATCTTATTTTCCTCTGTTACGTTTGTATGTATGTGTGGTACTGTTTATTTTGCAGGTGTGTCACACTGAAAGGTGAAAATTATTTGAACTCTAAGTTAGCCTACTTGCCTTGGTGTCTTTTATTTTGTGATCCTCAGTTATCTTTGCGGGTAGGTAGGTTCTGATGTCTCAAAGGTTCTTAGGAAATTTTTTGAGTTCTGTTGTTTATTCATGTTTAACATCCAAGAAATATTTAAAGGTCAAAAAATTAAAGTGCTGCCTTGCTTTCTACACTGCTCATTTGGTTGCTTGTCAGCTGCCTTGGTCTGTTTTTATAATCTTTATGCCAATATGCTCTAACAGCTACAAAATTGTTGGCATTGACTTAGTTAATGCTTATGAATTTTCTTTTCTGGTTGGCTCATTATCCGGTTTCCACTAAAGGTGACCTAGTTGGGTGGTAGCTACTGTGTGTGAGAAGTGTGGAGAGTAACTTATGCAGTGACTTGTGGTGCATGGTACTG
This sequence comes from Pseudorectes ferrugineus, assembly GCA_008033365.1. Classification (NCBI taxonomy): domain Eukaryota; kingdom Metazoa; phylum Chordata; class Aves; order Passeriformes; genus Pseudorectes; species Pseudorectes ferrugineus. The sequence continues at coordinate 71,177 of QWTY01007803.1, forward strand.
ACCAGACATGGCCTAAAATAACCCTGACCTGCACTGCTCAGCCAGGAGTTGTTGCTTCAGTATTTCAGTGAGTTCTCCCAAGAGAGGCAGGCATATGGTGAATTTCTGAGGCCTGACAAAACCTGTCCGTAGAGGTAACATTTGAGAAAGTCAGCTTCATTTGTTCACTTGCTGTTTTGGCCTTTCAACTTCATTTAGAATCCTTCAGTTCAGTAGTTCTGAATTTCCAGTTTAGTATGTGTTTTGGTGTCTGACAGAAGTTATAGTGTTTCTCGGTGTTTCATGAAAATGCTGTGGGGATGGGAGGAAATGAATGAATATTTTCATGCAGTAAACATTTCTTTTGAAGTCAGAGCTATAAGTGATAGTTAAACCTCAAACACTGGTTTGATAACAAACTACCTAAGCCTATCAATAAATCAGCTTTTCTTCTATGAAGATTTTTTTTCCTTTGAAATTGTTTTACAAATAGCGTAGTCTCATCTCATGGTATAAAGAGAAGATAATGTTTATGCCAAAAACTTCACAAGGTCTCCTCCCTGAGTGCAGATGAATAGATAAATTAACTGAAGTACCTCTAGAGAAGAGATTTTACATGGAATATGAGACACCCTGTCCTTACCCTCTATGATATTTAGAATCTGGAACCCTATTTTATTTTCCAGAGTGACATATGTGTTGGTATTTTACAGTAAAATTTTTATACTGGGTTTATTTGTCTAATGATCAAGGACGATCTTGCAAAAGAGCTATAAAGCTCTAAGGAAGAGTCATGACCTTTTTCATTCTGAAAGAATGGGCCCAAGAATGCTCTTTCTTTTTCACTTCTGTGAGAGGGTGAAGGTCTGTAATCTGGCCTATGCAGAAGTCAATGTGCCCAGAACACATTTTATAGCCAAAACCCTCTGAAAACCGTGCTGTGGTAGGTTAACAGAGAATCCTCTCTGAAACAAGGAGCAAACTACAGTTTTACCTGAAAATATATCCCCAGACATCTGAAGAGGTCTCTAAGCCACCTAAAATTCCTGTATGACAGCCATATGTCTTATTCAAGGCAGACCCTGGTCTGTGTGATATAATGCTAAATTAAATTAGTTTTTCACAGTAACGATCTTTTATCTTGAGCACAACTCATTTTGCCTTCAACAGAATCCAATAAGATGTTGTCATCTTTCATGTAGGGAAACTGAACCCAGAAGAGATGAAGAGATGAAGCCAAAGAGATGGCTTTGTGAACACCTGTCTACTCTAAGAACCATACCAATGAGGTCTGGCTCCATGTTTTCACAGTAAGTGCTTTACGTAAAGACTGCTTGCTTAATTCCAAATCTCTTTCCTCCTAAAGAGAAAAAGGCAAAGCAAAAATGTAATCCTGCCTCTTGGGCTCAAAGCTGTGGAGCTGATTGACATTATTATATTGTGTCTGAGACTGAAAGTAAAAAAGCCCTCATAGAAAGACCAAAATCATCTGATTAAGTCTTTAATGTGGAATCATTACCTGTTTAAAGGGAAGGACTTGTTTTTGGCCATTTCATGGCCTCTCATAGGAAAATACAGAGAAAACTCATAAAATCCAAATTCTTTCAAAACACAGCTAGCTCTATAACTGCCATGTATTCTTCTTAGGGAAATAGCTGCAAGGTTATTTGTCAGCCTGACAACACAAAACATCCTGGAAGCCCTACAGAGCTCTGAGTTTCTGCTTACAGGCACAATCCAAACACCGAGCTTATCCACAGGATCATCCCCTAACATGTCCCCAAGACATGAAGCCCTTTCTCTTCCCACAGGCCAGGTTTTGCTGTCAGTTTTTGGTATTCATGTCAAGTGCTTCTGGCAAGAGATATGTATGCTAGTAAATGACATTCTGCATTACTGAAGCTCTTTCAATCTTTGTTTAGGTTCTTCTGTGTCTTCTCTCTGGTTGCGTGAAGATCCCTTTGCCATGTCCTATTTGCCTCATAAGTCCTCAAGCTGTAGAGAAAGCAAGGTTTGTGAGGGATAGAAAACATATAGGCAGATATGGGTCTATATTTTTTCCTGTTTTGACATTTTTTTAAGTGACAGAACAAGCTTCAGGTAATAGCTGAAACTGAATGTTCTTTATGTCATTGTCCATTGCCGACGTTATTAAACATCTCATTTGGAAATATTTTCAAACTATGACCTGTTTTTTTTATAATGACAACCCTTTCAGACATAAGAACTTAAAAACCAGACAAGAGCTAACCAAACAGAAAAAGGACCTCTCAAGCCTTTGCTGTCTGATGTGCCTGAGTACCAGTCTATAGAAGAGTCTTCACAATATTTTCCAGCATTGCTGTCAGTAAAGTTTCTATGCAATCACTGATAGGCCTTGATACAGACTCTGCTCAAATGTTGAATCCAGTTCTCTTGCATTTTAGGGTAAGATTTGGGATGAGATGCTGAGTAGTGTTCCTTTGAGAGTTATGCTGATGAAAACCAACTGGGCTCACTTGTGACCTGACTTTCCAAGAGGAATTACTTGTCTCACACTCTGTTTTATGGCCTCTCCTCTTTGCTGGAATTCAGAAGGATGAAGCTGATCAGTTGTCAGCCTTCCAGTGCAGTATGCAGGCTTTTGGCACCTGGGATCTTTAGTGTACCACCTAATTTTCTGGAGAAAAAAAATGATAGCACTGTGACTTATACCAGTGAAAGTTGCAGGCAGATTCCTTTCCCTCAGGGAATATGAGTATATATGTTGGGAAGAAAGGGAGTGAGGGCAGGGAGAGAGCACTGAACTTCTGGAGCCGTACTGGTTCCTGACTTACTGCTGTAGCTGACTCTTGCCAGTATTTACAAAGAAGGTTACAACAAATATTTGATTGATTGGTAGTTTATCTTAATTTCTTCATCCTATTGACCATATTAGATTTGCACTTGGAGTCTGTGCCCTCATGACTACCAGTGAAATACTTCATGTCCCATGCTTTTGTCAACAGCCACTGCCACTGCTTCCTGAACAGGGTACTACTCCGTTGAGAGAGTTCAGTATCTCCCATCTTCATGACTGAAGAGTTGCCACTTAGGTTCTGTTTTGACAAGAAATTACTAACTTGACAGATCCCAGGAGAGAAAAGGCATGGGTGGTTTTAGCACTTACGAAACTTGGGTAGGTACACTCTGGGCTCAGTACTTAGGGATTTGTGAGCATACATTGAAGCATCCTGCAACCTTTTGTGCACGTGGGATTTAACAACTCTGCTAATTCAGTGTAAAAAACAGCTTTTCTATTTAGCAAAGAAATCTCTCTTGGGAGAGAGCAGAACCTGATACCAATTTGAGTGGGATTTGAACTCTTTTTTATGTTGTATTTCTGTTCTCTCTTACGTTACATAAGAGATGTTAGTCAACTGGGTTGTGTTAAATAGCATCAATATTTCAACACAGGCTGGGGATGCTCTACTACAGATGGAAGCAGTGTATTTTTGAGATCAGTGCATGAGACTGTGTCCTTTCATCGGTGCAAAAGTAATTTGTTTCCACTTTTAGTGTTGTAGTAGAGAACTCTCATAGCTGGGGAAACTTTGTGCTGAACTTGTTCTCAGAATGGCTGGAAAGGATATTTCAGACAAAGCTTCTGAATTAGGGAAACTGTATAGCCATTCTTGGATTTGGGGAGGAGGAAAGCCAGGTGGGAATGAAAAGAGAATACTTAAGTATTGTTTTGTTCCTTCCTAAAAAGAACAGTTACTATGGTGTTGAAATGCTTCATTTTTGAGCTGGGAGTTGTGGACTATAAACAAGAAAGGTCTTAAATCTTGGTAGATTCTCAAGTTCAATCCTCACCTTGTTAGAAGGATTTGGTAAAAGTTATGTGCCCTGGATATAGATCCTATGTTTTGGAGTAGATTATCTCCCAGGTATGGTAGGTGAAAAAGGTAAGAGGTACAATAATAAAGAAAGACAATATTCAGCTACAACCTCTGTGATAAAGATTGTTTTGTCCCATAGTAATATTAAGATCATAAACTGTTTGAGGCCATAAACAAACTTTAATGAGTGTGATCTGAAGGATTTGAACCTGAGTTTCTAACATTAGTAAACATGAACTCTACTCCCCATACTGAAAACCTGGAGAATCATTTGATTATCCATATTATATGAAAGGTGGTAGTGCAGTCTACACACATTCACCAGGCATAAACGGAATTCAGAGTTATCAAATTATGTATTTATATTTGCTGAATGTATTTGTCATAGGTCTTCCTTTAGATCATGTAATTCCAATATTAAGAAAACCTTATTCAGTAGTCAGAAATATTTTGTAGGCAACAGAGCCAGCTGCATTACTATCAATACTTGTATGTTTGCAGTGACTAAGTAGTGTGCCAGTTTTCCTTCTAACATAAAAACATTTAATTATCCTTTTTATTATTATCTCCACTCTTGTTTAAAATTTACCGTGCATAATTATTATATTCCTAGCTGAAAGAAAAGTGGGAGCTAGAACCACAGAATTTTCTTTCCATGTCCAATCTTCCTTTCTGTCCCTGTTACTGCATGGTGCTTTTTAAGAAATGCTGAAATGTTGACAAAAATTTCAATTGGACGAAGGTGTCACTGGAAAGACCACATTTTGTAATAGTTTATATCTTGGAGGGTCTAATTTAAGTAATAAGTAGATCAGAACTCTTTGTTATAATGACTGCATGTATGATTCAAAGCACGTAGGGAAAGATAGGTAATCAAAAAAGTAGAATAACTTGTTAATTAATCTGTGAGTTGGTGAGAGAGTGAGCTTCTCTACAAACCACTGAAGAAACTGGATGGAATACTGGCCTTGTTGTATTCAATAGCTCTATGGTTGTGGTAGGTTGACACTGGCTGGATGCCAGGTACCCACCAAAGCTGCTCTCTCACCTTCCTCCACAACGGGATGGGGGAGGAAAAAGTATAATGAAAGCCTCATGAGCTGAGATAAGGACAGAGAGACCTCATTCATCGATTACCTTCATGGGCAAAACAGACTTGACTTGGGGAGAATAACTGAATTTATTACAGTCAAAATAGAAATCAGTGCAGTATAATGAGAAGTAAAACAAATCTTAACCACATACTCCTCTACCCCTCCCTCCAGGTTGCTTTATGCTGCTGCTTAGGAAGAGGAGTC
>QWTY01007810.1:0-10981 GCA_008033365.1 Pseudorectes ferrugineus
TGGTCCCTGGGAAGCAGGTCAGCCTGCTCGCTGAAGCCTCTCACTGCTGAGCACCGCAGTGGCTCCACTTCAACCGCGAGACCTCCCGGAGCTGGGCAGACCCACGGACACTCCCTGATCCCACGGGGAAAGCAGTATTGCATTGCTGAGGAAAACCTCCCTGCCCGTGCACGCCCAGGGGTAGCAGTGCTCCCTCCCAGACCTGACGCACTCAAACGAAACTCGCCCACTCCTTGCAGAGCATCGCTAATGATCACAAGCCATCCGCCCTCCTCCACCTGCCGCAAGGAACAAAGCTCTTCCTGATGGGTCCGGGGCACAGGCACTCCGGGTCTGGGAGGCACCCAGCCCTTTGGGAACAGCACTCCCAAGCCATCAGACATCTGACTGAACAGGAGTTTCCCCCACCACAAGATACCAGCACTGTGCAGAGGAGTTGTTTCTGGGCTGAGCATGTTCAGCCAACAGGCAGCCAAAGGAATTTGCCAGAACGGGAGCAAGAAGAGCAGCAAAGCACCGTGTCCTCCGCAAGGCTCATGGGCAGAGGTGCCAGGGCATGGCCACTCCCTGGAGCTGGAACCATGTCTACCCCATCGAGTCAACAGGCTCTGCACCCCTTCCCTCACAGACAAGGATGTCAAACTGCTTTTTAATGGAGGCTTTAGCGAACAGCAGGTAGCACAGGCCTCCCAGGGGACAGGAGGGATGGGACATTCCTGACATGCTGTGAAATGGCACCTGAAGCAATTTTACTCCCATGGTCTGTCCCGAGCTGGGACACAAATGGAAACAAACATGAAATGCAACGAGCACCTGCAGATGTTGGACAAGGGGATTTTGTCCCTGGTACGTTCCTAGATCTAAGGCACATTTGAGACTCTGCAGAGTCCCAGCATCTGCCCTGTTGGAGCACCACAGGTTCCATCCTTGTGAAGGATTCTCAGTGCTGGAAACTCTCCAGAGTCACCCTCCAGCCCCAGAAAACCTTATCAATGGACAAAGAATTAAAAGACATTTAAAGAAAATCAGAGGTCCCAATGCAATTTGGGAGCCATTCAGTTCTCCATCATTTCTGTCCACTCTATGTCAATATTCCTCTAATGAGAGTTCCTGCCTGCCAGCTGCCAATGTCACAGCCTGTGTTTGCCACTTAGCAGGAGGGGTCAATTCAGCCCAAAAGGCTGCATTTTCCACCACACTACAATCAGCCAGGATGAGGACAAAGGGAGCAGACAACACCCTGGGCTGTACAGGGCTTACCAATGGGATGGCTGAGTGGCCAGGTATACTGCAGCCACACTCAGTCATCATAAAGGGAGTTTTCCAGGCCAAACTGCACTTTCCCCACCACCCACTGCTGAGTGATGCTCAGCTCGCTCTGTGTAGCTTCCAGAGTCTCCAACTGCTTCCTCAACTAAGTATAGGGCAAGGGGAATTAATAAGAAAGTAAAAAACAATATCCAGCTCCTCTCTCCAGGTGTCTGCTGATTTCTGGGGGGATTTCAGTTTCAATTACTTATCTAAGAGATGGCGAGCATTTCGAACAGAAAGTGTTCCTCTCCTCATGTCAGGATTGCCCTTTCTCCCTTTTGACTCTTGCTGGGATGGAATTTATCATCAACAATAAACCCCTAAATGAAAAGCAGCTTAAAAGAGAGAGTAGGTAGCACAGAGAGAAGGGGAAGTGCCCACCAGTCCCTGTCATTCTCCATGGTGGGGGGGACAATGAGCTACTCCTGGTCCCTTCAGCTCAGCTGGTACAACTCACTACTGTGCAAAACTTCCTTTGCCAAAGCTCCCATTTATAAGGGCCTCTGAAGGGTAGCGGAAACTCAACAGCGGTTTGCAGTCTACAGCTAAAAATTTCAGTTTGATTACTAGAGACAACTGCTATATAGTGCTTTGAAGGATTGTTTATTAAGAACTAGCTCCTGTGTACTTCAAATCAAAGGGAATTTATCTGGGAAACTACCTGATGAACTCTATCTACAGCAAAGCTGTTAAAAAGGTCTGACATTTTTCATAGGAGAAGAGAGAAAGAATCAAAGCCCATTTCCTTTTGGCTGTAGAGATAAATATTGGAAAAACGTCTTTTGTCGCAAGGGGAAAAATGAATGTGTGACAACATCAGATGCAGGTATCGGATACATACTTTAAGGACTTTTTATCATGTCCTTTTCTTTAAACACTTGTAAGACCAAAGCAAATCATTCTGGAGAATTCCTAAAAAGCAGACAATGCTTCAAATGTGCTTTCACACCCTTCAAAGATGAAGTATTTTATATCAAGTACAGATACTCAAGAGCAAAGCCATTCAGTGCCTAGCAAAGATAACCCACCCCATGCCCTTCCAGGGCTGCATGGTTTGGAAACCCCGCCAGCCGTGGGGGTACACTCATGTGCATCCTGGTGACACGTGAGGTCTTGGCACACCCTGAGCAGCTTCAAGGAACTCTCTGCAGCAAAGGCCCTGGGTCAGCCAGGATGGTTTCACTGTGGCCACGTCTGAGAGGCTTCAAACACACATCACCCCAGCACCAACCACCATATAACAGCTTCCATGTCGTAACCACCACTCTGTGCTTCAAGCACAGCTCCTGGCCAAACGCCGAGAGCCAACACCTCATCCACGGCTCCAGTCCCAGCAGCTGCCCCAGGAGCCAGTGTCCTTGTGGCTCACATCACAGCACACAGCTTGGGAGCAAAGTTAATCTAATTACCTTTTTGTCTCAGGGAATAAAAATCAGCAAAAGCAAGGTCTTCTGGGTCAGGAAGCTCCTGAAGAAGACTCAAACATATTTTACATGTTTGAGCTAGTCCAAGACTCAGTGAAGCCAATACTCTAGGTAGAGCTTTTTTTGTCATTTGATGAATGCAAAATTACAGCAAGGAATCTGAATGAACAACAGGAAAAGAAAGTCCTAGGTCATGTTCTAATTCACTACTGCTCTTGGACACTGAGAGGACTTCATTTGTCATCAGGATTCCAGAAATTATGAGAATATGGGGAAAGAGCATCAGCAAGCACATGATGTATATTCATCAGCAGAGCACAGCGTTCAGCTGCACCGCCTGTACAAAGGAATCCAAAGGTAAATTAGAAAGTGCATGTGAACTTTGTGGGATGCCAATATTCCTATTAGCTCTGCATCAAGCACTTCACTTGCAACTCGTGCCTCCACTGACAGCACAAAGTTTGGGATGGGTCTTGGTGGGCTGGGACAGCTGTGCCTGAGGCTTCACGCAGAACCACAACTGAGGACACAAAGAGGCAAAACCAAACCAAGCCAAAAAGACGCCAGAGAACCCCAGAGGCTCTGTGCCAGCGGGCAACGACAGGCCAGGGCATCCCTCCCGAGGTGAGGGCTCCCTCCTCCAGCAGCACTCTCCCTCCTCCCCTTTCCCCTCCGGCCTCCCTCGCAGCCGGGGCCGGTTCCCTCGCAGCCGGGGCCGGTTCCCTCGCTGCTCGCTGTCTCTCTCCACATCGGTGCAGCACCGAAAGGCCGCGCAGAGCCGCGGCGGCTGCGGGACAAGGGAGCGCCCGCCCGGCGCGGCGGCACCGGCGCTGCCCGGGGCCAGCCGGGAGGCTCGCAGGGCTCGGAGCCGCTGCCCCTGCCCCAGCCACGGCCCGGGGACACCGTCGGTGGGAGGAACGAGGCCGGCCCCGCCGCCCCCCGCGCAGCCCCCGGCCCACCTGAGGTGTCCCACATGTTGAGCTCCGTGCGCTGCTTGTCGATCTCGAAGCTGGCCGTGTAGTTCTCGAAGACGGTGGGCACGTAGCTCTGGGGGACGGAGGGGAAGAGCAGAGGTGAGGTGAGGTGAGGTGATGCGAGGCGCAGAGCCCGGCCCGCCCGCCCGCCGCCCCCCGCCGCACCTCGGGGTAGCAGTCCTTGGCGAAGACGTGCAGCAGCGCGGTCTTGCCGCACTGCGTGTCCCCCACCACCACGATCTTGCAGCGCGCCAGGTGCCCCTCCATGGTGCGGGGCCGCCTCGCCCGCGCCGCCGCTTTACCGGGCCGGCCCCGGCCTGGCCGCGCCCCCGGCCTCGACGGCACCAACCAGGCGCGGAGCGGAGCCGGCGCTGGGCAGGGCCGCGCCGCCACGGCCGCGGCCCCGGGAGCCGCCCCCCGCCGGCCCCGCCGCCCCTCGGGCCGTCCCCTCGGCGCTGCCGCCGCTCGCCGCCGAGCCACGGCGTGTGGGGACGGCGGGGGATCCGGGACCGGGGTGGGCACGGCCTTGCACCGCGGCCCCCGCCCAGGGCACGGCACCCCCGGGTGCGCCCCCGGCCCCAGCCCCGCGCTGCGGTCCCCGCCCGGGAGATGCCCTTTTCCCCGGGGCCTCCAGCTCCGGCGCTGCCGAGGGAACGGGAGCTGTTCCCTGAGGAATTCGGCAGGAGCGGGGACAGCCGGCATTCTGGCCCGCCTCGCGCGCGGTAAAAGAATCCCGTATCCCTGATGTCCGCGGCCAAGTGACATCGGCAGGGGCAGGAGAACAGTCTCTGCAGCGGCTGCGTGACCCCAGGCCCGCCTCGCAGCCCTCTGCAGAGAGGGCAGCAATTTCTGCTCTCCATCCCTCCTTGAGCACAGACAGCACATCTACAAATTACAGGCAGTGATTTTAATTAGCAGGCTTCTCTGCTGGTAATATTTTGCTGGCCACACTGCAGAAAGATTCACCTGAATGGCAAACCGACAAGCTGCCTGTCACAAAATGCAGTAAAAATAGACACAAGGAAGACAAAGCAGGCCCGGAGAACTGGAAATGAAAATGTTTTGGCAGCAAAACCAGATTATTAATGAACTGAGGGGGCAGATTGTTTTTGCTGAAATCACAGTCTTTTTTTGTATATAAATATTGGTGCTGTGCGTGATGTTGGGACAAGTAAAGAGCAAAGACAGGGTGCAAGGCATGAGGGGGGTGCCATGGGGAGGTGCCATGCAGGTACCCAGTGGTTTCAGGTGCTGCTTGGCCTTCTGACACCCCTGCCAGCCCCCTGGGACACACCAGCCTCAGTCAGCACTTTGCTGAGCCAGATGCCTCCACAAGCCACACAGGTCCTATGTTTCAGGATGCACCCCTAGGACAGGAGCCAAGTGCAAGCAGGGCTGAAGGTGTGTTTGTGGCACTTTCAGCTGGCCAAGTGGGAATTCAGGTCCCACCTCATCATCACATACCAGAGAAGACCTGAAAGCTGAAGGGATGAGGTGTTCCAAGGAGGCGAGGTAGTCCTGGAATGCCTGTAGCTCCTGTCCTCAAGTGGTCTGATGCCTGCCTTTTGTGGGCCAGGAACTGGCTCAGTCAGTTCTTTGTTCTGCAGCTTTGCTATGGGTTTTGCTGCAGCATCTCTGGGCCTCCCAGCCTTGTCTTAAGCAAAATGATGAGTGACAGTCTCATGCTTGCTTCCTCCAACCCTCCTTGGGGAAAGGAGCCTGTGCAGCACCGTGACAGGTTTTATAAGGCCTGTAGTGTTTTTTGCCTTCTCATATGTATGCGTGTCACTCCATTTTTATGCAGAAGAATGGAAAGAAAAGTTCATTGTCTTGTGACTGCAGGTAAAGGAGTGCAGGGTATTCATCAGTGTCACCTGGAGCAAGTTCTTCCACTGGCCAATGCCCTTTCTGACAGCACTTCATCATGTTTCTCAATAGGAATCAGGTTTTTGCTCCCAACCAACAGATTGTTGAAACCCTGCTTCAGTGGAGGCAGGACGCTCTCTGCAGGGAGTACTCAGACCCTGGCAAACCCAACAGCTACATTTTCCTTCCCCAGGGAGAGGCAGCGAGTTGCCCCTCCTGCTCAGAGCTGCCGGGCACCATCATTGCTGAGCCTCACATCCCCTTCAGTGCAGAGCACCCCTTGGCAGGCAACACTCACAGAATATGTTCAAAAACCCACCATCACGGTGTGAATTTTCCGAGTAGGCTGCAGATTCATGCTGTGACTGTCACTGCGTGTGGAGAGGCGACAGATGGCTCTCACACATTTGCTCCTGGAAATGCTTCCCCAGTGGCTGGATCCTCCCTTGCTGATCCACGCTCTCAGGGTCTTAATTGCTATTATGAATTAACTTTACTGGGTTACATTTGTGCCATTTCCTGTACAAAGAAACTGGAAGACATCCTGTACTGGGAAAATACACTGTGAGAAACCAACCTTCACTGAAGGACCCACAGCCTGAAAACTGGAGCCTGTGACATCTTGTTCTGGTCCACAGAGCCCCAAAGTTTGGTCCTGCGCAGCCAATCACAGGCTCTGGACTGAACTTCAAATGTGATGAAACGTGCAATGTCTTATTTCCCGGCCCCTAAGCTGGGACAGAAATAAGGGACACACTTTAGTTTCTCACCAGATCTAGTCTTAAATATCTTTTTGGACTTGTCAAATATGGGAAAGAGCTAGAAACCTTCCAGGCCAAGCTGTAGAGTATTGCTAACTATGAATACTTGGAGCTAAATCATTCAGCCCAGAGTGGTGTGTTTTTTGATGCTTTCCCCTAGAAGATAAAGAGGTGGAAAAGCAGTAGAGATGCAGCAAAAGAATACAAATCAGCAGCAATTAGGAAGGTTAAAAAAAGAAAGAGAAAAAAAAAAATCCCAGCCAAATCCCCTTTCATGTGTCCAGCCTGTTTACATTCTGGGCTAGAATAGCACTGATCTGAGTCACTGCTGGCATTAATGAAGTTTGCACCTCTGGGTGAGCAATTTAATTTATCTCAGCAAGCCAAAGCTCATTATGACAGTCCATAAATGCTATCAGATGAAAGCAGCATCCTTCAGCATTCTCAGGGATTAAAGCAAGGAGGCATTCAACTGCCAAGGCTTCTGCTGGAAAGACTGCAGTCAGAGCATGTGTGCTAGAGGCTGAGGAAGCACAATGCCTCAATTACTGCTGCGGATTTCTCTGTATCGAGACAGTGATCTGGAGCCTCTGAAGCACTCCTCTGGAGGTGAGCAGCTCCCTTTTCTCCCCCCCCCCTCTCCAGACATCTCTCCTTAGGGTTCATCAGGTGCAGTAGCAGCTGGAGAGAAAAGGGGGATTTGGGGGACTCCATAGGTTGGCCACAAATGGTTGCCCTCCTCCAGGGAACAGGAGGCTCCTTGGAGGGGCATTGCAGCATGAAGGCATAAAAAGAGTCTTAGGGTGGGAGGAGGAACATGGCTGATTCCGTCCTCTTGGGCGTGGAAACCTCCTTGCCACACCTGTCCTGTCCCATGCTGGATCCAGCTACTTTGAACTGCAGCTCCCAGCGCTGTGCTGGCCTTCCCCTTGCCCTCACCTCGCTCTGGGTGGAGGCAGTGCAGCACCCACACGTCGTTCCCAGCACTCCCTTTCTGCCAGGGCTGCCAGCGTGGCTGCAGGTGACAGAGAAAGCCCAGCTGAGAGTTCCCTGGCAGAGGTGCTCAGTGGAAATGGCTTCTCCAGCAGTAGGAGTGACCTCCACTGCCTTCACATTTGAAATCATAAGTTCAGTTTTGCAATTCTCTTTCATTTGGAGGGTGGTGGAGATGGGGTGGACAAGGGATGAACAGAAATAAACCCTCAAACCTTCAGTTTCTTTTCCATTTAATTAAAAAAGTTAATTGCATATCCCAAACATAAACTGGGGGGAAAAACAGTTTTTAAAGTCTTCCTTTCTGCGGGCCCAACACAGTGAGGCAGCATCCTCTAGGCTGCATATGCCTGTGCCTGTGGGGCTGCAGGCTGGTGGGAAGGTCCCTGCTGCATCTGAGGGATGGGGCTTCTGTGGGGGCTGCTCCAGCTGGGCTGGGCTCAGGTGAGGGTCTTGCCTCTGCGGACCTACTGCTGTGCCCTGATGTGTTTCAGTCCCACCCTTGCTTTTCCCTGCAGAACTGCTCATGTTCCTGGGGTGAGCCAGGGAAACACCGAGCAGCTGGCACTGCCAAAGCACAGCAGTGCCAGAACCTGCCAGGAGCCAGGGCCCTCGGACAGCAGCAGAGGTGTTGGTGGTGCAGAGAGACCCGGGTCTTGATCCAAGGCATAGCCACACTGCCTGGTCCTGCCTGCTGTACCCCTGAAAGCCTCAGCACACTGAGGCAAGTCTGTGCATTTTCAGCCAGGTAAGACACTCTGACCAGATAATGGGGTTCTCGTGGATGCACAGCATGTGGATGTGCTAAGCCTGTAATTTTGGGACTATAATTTTCAGTAAATTATTGATGCTGTGGCATAAGGTTGAAGTTAAGGAGAAGGATTCTCATTTCACATGATTTCTCCAAGGACTGCAGTGGAGAAAGCGCCTCCTTCCAGAGGAGGACACGGTGGGATGCTGTTCTGTGCACACCTGGGAACTGGCCTCATGCCAGCCATGCCATTCGCTTGTGCTGCACATCCGCAGCCTCTGGTGCTGGGGTTGTGCAGGGGAAGAGGCTGGAGAAGCCACAGTCCGTGTGTTGTGGGAATGCTGCTCTGTGCTGGGAGGATTTCTTCAGTCTGCTGCCAGTGCGAGGAGTGAGCCGCCGTCCACTGAGCTTCAGTTACCACCTGACAACTGCCTTCATTTGTCTCTGTGATCAAAACAGCAGCACAGGGAACTGCAGCTGTGAGTGGCAGGTATGTCTGAGGGGTTGTGTCAGATCTCTTCCACCTGCTGCTCTACCTGTCAAATCTAAACGTAATTTACTGTGATACAGGCACAGTGTCACCCAGGAGGCACAGCATTCCTGGTACGTGTGATGCAGGTGGGACATCTTGTCTGTGTCTTCCTCTCTGTGCATCCTGACACTCTGCAGACACGGGTGAAGAAAAGGCAGAACAGAGGCAGGAGGAATCTTTCTCTTGAGTTCCAACAAATCCAGGTGGATGGATCGAGGTCAACACTTGCTGTAGAGCCAGGATACCAAACCACAGAGCCCTGAAAGCATGTGTGTGGGTCCTGGCACCCTGTGGGGCCTGACCACAGCCCCACAGCCACTTCCCAAGCCAAACCCTTGCCCTGGCCTGCAGCTGGGGGGACCGGGAGCAGGGGGGCTCGGGGAGCATGGGCAGCACCAGCAGAGCAGAGGAGGGGGATGGTGGCACCAGGTCAGGGTCAGAGCTGGAATGGGGAACCCCAAGTCCGAGCACCTCACCTGTGGTGTGGAGCCACCCCATGTCCGGCAGCCAGCCCCTGGCCAGCAGTGGGGTCTCAGGAAGCCTCGCCCTGTGAGGTAAGGCTTTTGTGGGCCTGAGCCTCTGGGGTTCTGTCCTGAGAGTGCCCTGGGAGCAGGCACAGGCAGCTGCCTGCTGACAAGAAAACTGCTGCCAGTTTTTTTTATCTCCTGCCTGGTCATTGTTAAAATGTCCTTGAGAGCAGAGGGGAGGGACTGCTAGAGCCCTGTGCAGAAGTAAAAGGACGTGGAACAAAAGGCCAGGCAGGGGAGCTGGCACTGCTCCTACTGTGGCACATCCTTCTCAACCCCTTTCAGGGGATCAGGGGGACTGCAGGAGGCTGGAAAAAGCAGGACAGCAGCTTTTGGGGAGGTGCAGGGCTGCTGGAAAGCTGAGTGTCTGGCAGAGAGAGAATGAGAACAGTTACCTCAGTGGCCTGTGCCCACCTCTGGCTGTAAATCACAAGCCAGCACCATTCAGAAGGGCCCTTGGCCCATGTGCTTCTGTGCAGCAAAAGCTCACATTTGGAGAGCTTGCTGGAAAATGGTCTGGAGCAGTGAGCACCAATTCCATTGGGAAAACTAGTTTTCTCCAGCTAGTGCTCCCTTGCTGTTCTGCACCGGTGCCCCATCCCCAGCAGGCAGTGGGCAGCTGCTGGGGATCCCAGGTCTGCAAGCTCAGAGTGTGCCAGCTGCAATTGCCCAGCCCATGCCCGCACACCAGCACCTCCCTGGCTGCTCCCCAAAACGGCTTCACTCACACCAGTTCCAGAGCAGAAACAAGCCAGAACTGACCTTAACCCTGCTGCTTCAATACAGTGAGAAAACTACCCCAGCAGGACACAAAGTGAAGCGGGTAAAGATTTACAGGGAAAATGTTACTGACTGAGCTGATAAGGAAAAATTGACTCAGAAACAAGAAAGAGATAAAGGCAGAAAGAGCGTCCTGCCCAACCACAGAGATCTGCCGCTGTGCAGAAATGTCCCTGTCCTGTCCAATCTGCTCCAGAGCTTCCCACAGCTGGAGCAGTCTCGCAGAAGAGGAGTCTGACTTCCCAAATCCACTGCCTTCACTGACCACTCAGCCTCTGGGAATCATTCCTGAACTCTGGTGTCTATAGAGGCTCCCTTTGGACCAGCATGTTTCATCGACCACAAGAGCCCTGACAGCTGTGAATATAAATCACTGAAAGAAGAAAGGCTAGGAAAGCTCCTAGGAAGAGCAGTAGAAGATAGAGGATTGTGCTTTGACTGCTTCTTTCTAATCTGGGGTGTGGGAAATGCCCAGATATCAGGAAGGCACGTCCGTATTTCTCACAGCTGACCAACAGCAAACAAAGGGTAAAGCTGGACTGTGGTCCTGTCTTCAACTGGACATGAGTCTCCTCCTTGTTCCCACTGCAGCCACCCCAACATCCATAAATCTGCCACACAGCAGAGCCAGATGATGTGCAGCCCAGACTCTGCCCTCCTGCCTTCTTTCCTGTCTTTGTGCTCCTCTTCCTGAGCAGTCCCGGACGCTGTCAGTCTCAGGGCCAGCCCAGCCCCGAGTGTGGCCCTGCAGACACAGCCACAGTCATGCAGAGCTCCTGCAGCCCAGCTCAGCAGGCCACACTGGGACTCCTGCAGCCAACAAAGGCCCTGGAGATGCCGGGATTTGCTGATCCGTGGGCCAGCCAGAGCTGTCAGAGTGCTGGGAGTGCCCTGCCCTGCACAGGCACTGTGCTGGGTTTTGCTTGGCTTGACAATGACACAGGAACTTCCCCAGCACACTGATTATCCTCCAGGTGGTTTGTGTTTTCTTTTTGGGCATGGATATTTTTCTCGTTCGGGGGCTCTTTGACTTGCTCACTTGAGCAGTCACCCTGCAGTGGC